>RJWH01008187.1:0-32854 GCA_004363575.1 Solenodon paradoxus
CTGCCTCAGGAGAGAAGGCCCCTCTGAGGGTAAGGAGGGTATATCCAGTTGGCTATCAACAACCAGGGTCTGCCTGAGCCTCAGCCCTCCCCCGGCCCCGCCCTCAAAAGTAACATCCCCCTCCCCAAGCTAAGCGTTCCCGGCCCGCCCACAGGCTCACTCTCAGAAAAGCACCTCACAGCAGTGCCAGGCCCACAGACACCCAAAGCCAGTAGAAGAGCCAATGAGGAGCTTCCCACTGTGCTCCTAGGAGTCAGCCAGTTCTGGCCCCACCACTTACTGGTTTTCTGAAACTTCAAGAAAGTGTTTGCTTCTCTGAACCATAGTTTCCTCATGTGGACAGTGGGGTGTGGCTAGAGTCTAGTCCCCCTAATGCTTAGTATGGAGCAAACGCTCAGTAAATGACAGGAGACGGCTGTTTGGGAGTTTTACCCATCTGGCCCTCCCTGGCCCTGCACACACTAGTTCCTTCTGAGTAAAGGTCCTCAGATAAAAGCCGCAGAGCAGAGAGGAGCCTCTGGGGCAGAGGAAGCAAGCAGCGGGTAGCTGGCAGTAGTCAGGGAGGGAGCTGGCAGGGAAGAAGAGTCAAAGGGCTGACTGACCACCAGGAGCAGCGGCGGTGCCCGTCTCTGACATGCTCCGCTCCCGTGTCTCTTTGTGCCCTCCTGCCAGGCCCAGGCTTGTGGGCTTGGCCTCCGAGCTAGACTTCTTCCGGTCCTTGTTGCACCACTTCCAGTCTGGGTGGGCCTTAAAGTGGGCCTCTTTCACCTGGCAGGAGAGACAGGCACTCTTCACTCACCCATCCCACAGGAGGACCGGGAGGAGCCGGGAGGAGCTGGCATTACCTGGAAGGCCAGATCGTGGTACTTCTGCTTCTCCTTGGGTCCCAGGGCATACCACCACTCGCCAAGGATCTTGCTGACGGTCCGGTTGTCCTGGTTGGGGTGACGCTGGTGGACCAGGGCCCGGTGCCGCTTGCTGAAGATCATGAAGGCGTTCATGGGTCTACGGATATGGTCTTTCTCTCGCTGCAGGAGACAGAAGTCCGCGTGGGATAGTTAGGACTGTGGGGGACAGGCTTGGGTGACACCAAGGGTAAGCTGGGGACAATAAGGAGAGGGCACCTTATTGGGGCTGCGTCCATCCTTTTCTGAAGATGAGTCTCGTTCCTTGGGCAGGGCACTGAGGGACTGGGTGCGGCGCTTTCCGGGCGGCAGAGGCAACTGCATCTCAGGAGACATGATGGCAAGGAACCTGTGGCGGGGACGGGACAGACAATGAGGGTCTAGTCTCTGGCCACCCCACCCCACACGTCCCACATCCCAGGCCTCAGGACACTTACGCGTCATCGTGGTCACTTTCTGTCTCGCTGTCCAGTCGGGGCTCTCCTGGAGGGCCAGGGGCCTCCTCTTCTGTGGTGGGAGGGGGGCCCTTTCCAGGTTCCACCCCCCCCAAGGTGTGTGTGGGCCCTGGGCTCTCAGGGCCTGTGGCTGCAGGGGGTCGTCCCGGGTCAGCATTCCCTGTCCCACCTGGTGGCTGCTCATGAGCAACAGCCGCCGACTCAGCAGGTTCTGGGGGCAGAAAGGCAGTCAGAGGGTTCTTGGGCCCCCCGACCTCCCCCCATGCGTCCCACAGCGCCCACCCCACCTCACCTTTGCTCTGGTTGGAGGCTACCGGGTGACTGGCAGGTTGCTGGGCCTCACTCGGCTGCACAGAGGGGTCGGGCTGGCTGGGGGCCAGGAAGGGGACTAAGGAGTGCCAGGGAAACACAGCCACAGAGCGAGGTTCCACGTTTGTCCACACTGTGGGAAGGAGCCAGCTGAGCCGGGAGGAGAGACTGGCCTTGACCCCAAACTCCAGCTCTTTCCACCATGGACCAAGAGGCTCCACCCCTGCTTTACAGGCCTTCCCCTCTCCCAGTGCCTCCCTGCCCACCAGGCGGGACAGCACTCAGGAAAACTCCTCCCGGAAAGGTTTCTAGGCTTGTAAAAAAGAAAACAGAAGCAGAGAAGAGAAACAGTACTCATGGCCCACTCCCTCCCCCACCTCCTCCACCAGCCTGGCCACCAGGGACCAGGCCAGAGGAATGACTGGCTCCTGCCACAAACCAGGACATGTTCAACTGCCATCCCATACTTCCAAGGTCCCAAGACCTCAGCAGAGCTGGGACTCCCCCACACATCACATTCCCAGCACCTATGCTGCAGCTTGACACAGGTCCCTTACCTGGGCCCCACATTCTTTCTTTCCTGAGGCAGATGGCCCGGTCTCCCCTCCTCTCCTCTATCCATTACTCGCAGGGTGGGGGTCTCAAGTCATCCTCCTTCCCTCTCTCCCTACCGAGGACCCTAGGAAGCCAGACCTGCCATTCCTGGACTGCACACAGGTGGCTCCAGCAACTCCCCTCTCTCCATAGAGAGCATACTGCCATGAGGACGTCTCCCTGCTCCCACCCTCTAAATCCTTGAGCTTGTCTTTAGTCCAGCGTCCAGCGCCCTATCCCCAAAAGAAAGGCAGGTGTGATAAACTCCTCGGAAGAAAAGATGCAGACAATGGGGCAGACAAGAGAATAGTTGAAAGTCTCGGCCTGGGGAAGGCAAAAGTGCCAGGTGCTTCCTCGAGTTGATGCACAGGAAGGTACTCCCCTCACCAGGGGGCTGCTCCCAGGGGTTCAGTTTTCAGCCCCAGGAGCTGGATGGTAGAAGGGTAAGCCCTGGGCTGGGACCCAAGCCTGGCTGGACTCCTGGGGCGGGCCCAAGCTAGGAGTGGGCTTCCCTCTCACTGCTGGCTCCCAGGGGGAAGTGGAACCAGCAGAGGAGGCCCCTGCAGGGGAAGCCGATGACGGGAGGAGGGAAACGCCCTAGCCCTGGTCTCCATCGCTTGAGGCCTCCCCTGATCCAGATCAATCTGACCTGGATTGACCCCCGCGTGCCTCTATAAAAGCCCAGATGGGGGGAGCTCTATGTGAGGCACTGCCCTCAAGATCTGATTCTGCGAGGGGCTGACAAACGCAAAAGTAGGCATCAAGAAACCAGGAGAATAAGACAGGTAGCCCTGGAGCGGGATTCACAATGCTATGAACCCTGGTCCTGGGCCACTGGGGGCCCAAAAAGCTTGATTGGCCCTCTAACCCCAAAAGAGCCTTGAGGCCTTGAACCTGCTCCTTTCTCCACAAGGCTCTTTCTCATCAGGACCTCCTCATCCTCTGCTGGGTGGAGAAGGAGGGGCCCAGCACACAATGGGGAACATCCTTTGGTCCTGCCCTCCTGGTCTCCCCAGGTTCCTGGGATTCTCTCTCCTGGCAAAGTCCACCACACACACTCCGGCACATCATTCTGCTCCCGGCTAACAGTACCTCACTCCCTTCCCAAGCTGGCAGACCCGCTGTTCAATCACTGCCTTTTCCCTCCCCGTTCCACACCTAGGACCAAGCCCCCAAAGGATTACTACCCTCCCCTTCAATGACAACGGACGTGGCCCAACCCATCACCTAAACATCATAGCTGCCCGCAAGCCCCACTCCCATCACTCTCGGCACTCCCACCTGCAGTCACTAACCACTTGCCCAGCTGAGCTCTTGAAACTTTCCCGTCACCCCTCCGCTCTGCTTCTACCATTCTCCTACTATATCCCCATCACGGTTACTCCACACTTGGCACCCCGACACCTTGACCCCTGCAGTCCCAGGGCGCAGGCGGTACTGACCGAACATGCCGAGGCCACGGGAGGCCGCGCCAGACGCCGGCACCAGGGGCCTGTGGGCTGAGTACATGGTCCGGCGCAGGGGGGCCCCGGCCGGGGATCGTGCCTCCTCAGCGGCCGCCGCCGCAGCTCCTCCCGCCGCCGGCTCCTTAGCCTTCGCCGCTCCGGCCCGGGGGGAGCTGGAGGCCGTCGCCGCATGCCCCCCCCACTGCCCCCCCCTCCGGCCGACCCACACGGGGGTCTCAGCCGGGCGCGCCTGCGCACAGCGCCGCTGCCTCCCGCCGCCGGGGGGGCGGGGGAGGTCAGAGCGCACCGGCCCCGCCCCGCCCCCCGGCGCGCGCGGGGGCCGTCACGGGGCACGCGGCGCGGGGGCCATCGGCACCGCCCCCTCCCTCTCCCTCCTCCCGCGCGGAGCCCCGCGGGCGGAGCAGGCGGGGCGGGGCGCGGCGCGCGTGCGCGCGCGGGGGCGGCCCCCTCCCTTCCCCGCTCGCTGGATCGCTCGCTCCCTCCCTCGCAGCTCCGGCGGGTAACGGCTCTGGCCCCGCGCGCCCCGGCTGCTGGCGCCGCCGCCCCGCCTTTCCGGGCCCTAGGACCGTGGCTCAGCGCCGGGTCGACCTCCGGCCCCGGGCAGACGGACCAGCGTGCGTGCGTCCGTGCGCTCCGAGCGAGCCCCGCGCCGAACCACCGCCGCCTCCCCGCCCCGCCACTACTACGCGCTCCCCTCCCCCCGCCGCGCCTCCCCCCACCCCTTCCCCGCTTCCCCCGCGGCCTTCCGCGCAAGCCCAGCCCCTCGCGCGTGAGTCCATTGGCTGCTGCCACCGCGCGCGGGTCAGGCCCCGCCGCGCCCGCCCCCATTGGCCGCCCCGGGGGAACGTCAGTCATATGCAAATAAGGGAAGGGCGGGGCGGGCTCCGGTTGGCCTCCAGCAGGCCGGGGGTGGGACCGCGGTGGGAGGGTGGCAGGGAGGGCGCACTGCAGTAAAGGCACCAAGCCAGGGGGGGCAGTTCGGGGCGCCGCGCTGCGGAGGCCCCGAGGTTGTGCGCGGTGCTGTGTGTCCAGTCCGCGCGACAAACACGCTCACGCGCGGCTCGGTTCGCCTCCCTCAGTGCGCCTGGGTGTGCACGGCCCCGCAGGGCAGACCCAGACGAACTGTGCCCTGTGCATCGGGCTGGGCGAGCCACCCAATCTCTCTTCAACTCACGCCAGCAGTGACACACCCCACAGACTTTACAGACACACCCATATCTCATACACGTCCCTCGGTCTTACACTCACTGTCACACACGTCCAACACCTGCTCACATGTATGTGTACTATCTCACATACTCCAGGTCCATCATCCCCATCAGATCACCCAGTTCATACATGTCATCATCATACATGCTTCATCAGCTGTATCCAAAACAGAGCATATCAAACAGGCAAGAGTTCTCTCTCACACCTCATCACAGCCACTCTTTGTCACCCCATGTCCCTCCCTCACAACCACACAACCTCTTTTATTTTCACACTCTCACTGAACCTTCCTGGCATCCCCTGCACCTCCCCAAATCATACTTCTCACCTCATACTGACCCTGGTGAGAACACACTACTTCAGTACCCTGACCCAGCAAACATACAGAGCACCATGGCAGTTCACTGTCATTTGGCTACCCTGCCCGACAGCAACCCAGAACCCTCTACCTCACAGTGGAAGGCAGGGGCCCCACCAGTCTAGGCTAGAAACTAACCCTTTCCAAAAAGGGCCAAAAAGAAATTAATACTGAGGCTGCTGTTTGTTGAGAGCCCGTGCATACTATCCTGTTCACTGACTACTCGTAGTCATAGAGGTGTACTTTATTGTGCCCATTGTTCAGATGAGAAAATGAGCCTCAGAAAAGTAATCTATTGTGCAAGATTGTGCAAACAGAACGTAATAGCCTAGGGGGTCCAACTCAAGCACTCTTTCTACTACTGAAAATTTAACCTTGGTTGGGTGAGTTCAGAGACTCACACAAACAGGGGTCTTGGAATATGGTCAGACAATGATATAGAGAGAATGGTGAACTACACAAAGTTCAGAGGCTATACAGGGAGACATAGGCAAGGGTCTGGGGCCCACCAGGAGCAGGTGCAGAGGCCTTGGGTCACCCTAGACGGTCCCGGGGCCACACCCAATAGAGGTAGAGGCCTGGGGTCACACACTTAGGCAGATAAAAGTTGAACAGGATCAGGTGGACCACAATGAGTTCCTTTACACAGGTGGGGTCTGTGACAGGCGCAGACAAACATTTATCCCACACTGCCCCCTCCACTGACAGAGCTGAAAGGCATGAAAAGGGGGCAAAACCCAGGTAATCTGAATCTAGAGTGGAACAGGAGGTCCACAGCCCTCTGACCTCCAGAGATTGCAGGGCCAGACACTTAGCTGTGAGTCTGGAGGGGCCACCAGAGGGACTATTAGGTGACTGCCCCCTCCTCCCTATGCAGCCCCAGACTCAGACCCTCCATTACCTCACTGCCCTGGGGATTGCAACGTGAGGCAGAAATCAAGGCTGAAATCAATGTGGCCGCTATCTACCCACCACTGCCCCCTCCTCTCCCCACCGGTGAGTCACCTACTGGCAAATTAACCCTTTCCCCACTGCAGTGCAGCCTAGGACAGGGCCCAAAAGAACCCTGCCCCCAGCAACCCCACTTCTGTTGGGTGAGAAAAAGCTAGGCCTGACACAGCAAGGAAAGAGGGCCCTACACATCTGGGGAGGTTGCACATCTGGCAGAAGACACACTGCCCACATAGGAGGGATAGGAAGAGGCCCCTTTCAGGGTAGAGTATAGCCAAGTGGGGGCCCAGCCTGGCAGGGAGGGGCCGGAATCTGGGAGGGAAGGCCCCCCCCTGCCCTGGGCACTGGGCCAGTCCTATACTTAGCTTCCATTGTTCAGAGTGGAGGAACCCTGGGTGTGGGTGATTGGGAGTGAAGAGGGAGCAGGTCCTATCCCCAGACAGCTCCATTTCTTCGGCCATCCCCCATCCTAACTGGAGCCTCCCTAGTTGGAAAATCCTAAGGGGGTTCCCTAAATCAGGGCCCCAGCCCTATCTGAGAGGATGCAATGCCATCCTTTGCTCCCCTAGGTACTGGGCAGAACTGTGGCAGCAGCCAACCCCTGCACCAACCTGTCACTAACTCCACAAAAGGTGTGGCCCTGAACAGTCTCACAGCACCACCCCATACTAGCCTGGGGACAGAGAGCCCAGACTGAGACACCAACAGCCACCCCAGGCTGCAGACTGAGGGCTGCCCAGAGGCCTGGGGCATACTGCCAGGGATGCTGATAGGCAGAGGGACAGGTCTACACTCTAAACTCCTGGGTCCATTTATTGAGGACTATGCCCCTGTGGCCACCTGCGGCTCCTCACCCTGCTCTTCAGGTTCAGTATCCATCTCACCACCCCAGTGTCCCCAGCTCCCCTCACCCTCTCTCTCTACACACACACACACACACACACACCCACCCACCCCGGGCAGCGTCGGCGACGGCCAGGGTTGCCTGGGGAACGGGCCCAGGATTCGGCTGTTGCGGCGGGAGGGATGCGGCCTAAAAATAGCGCCAGGGTGAGTCAGTGTGAGCGGGGCTGGGGTAGGCAGGGGGACCAGGAGGGAAAGAGAGGCAGGCGAGAGTAGTGAGGGAGCGTCCCCAGGGATTAGGAGGTGGGCGGGATACGGATGGGGGCGGGATATGGGTTTGGGGATGGGAAAGGGCGGAGGCGGGGAAAAGGGGTACAGGCGCCGGGGCAGGGAGGGCTGATCCGCGCGGTCTGAGGGAGGCGCCAAGACCCGGGGCGGAGGCGGGGGCGCCGCCCTGAGTTCCCCTCTCCCCTCCGCGCTCACGAGATTTTCCACTCGCTGCCTGGCCCCCAGCCAGCCCCCGGCGGGCCCCACAAAGCTGCTTTGTGCTGGGAGGGCGGGCAGGCGGGCGCCCAGTCGCCCTGACACCCACGCGGGCCGCGGCGGGGCCTAGGCCAGCTGGCACCCGAGCCGTCTACTGGGGGGCGGGTGGGGGCGCCACCCTGCCGGAGGGCGCGGCCGCGCAGGGGTTAATGGCGCAGGGGCGGGGGGAGCGGATCTCAACCAATCGGCGCCAGCGGGCCCGACGGCGGCCAATGGGAAGGTCGGAGGCCCGACGTCCAGGCCTACCCCCTGGGGCGCGGGAACCCGCACCGTTGGTGCCGGCGGGGGTTGGGCGCGGCCCTCTCAGGGCTCCCGTCTGGAATCTACAAAGCCCCCAGTGCACCCTCTTTCCCAAGCCACTTCACAAGAAACAGGATCAAAGGGGCGTAGAATCTTGTAGTCAGGAAAGGACACGGCCGGGATTTGAACCCAGGTCTGTCTGGCCACACAATCACAAGCCTCACAAGCAGCTCTTCTATTCATATGGGGAGACGGGGTTCCCTGGCCCACGCCTCCGTGAAGAGCGGGAATAGGGGACCGGGTGCGGGCGAAGAAGGCGGCGCGGCGGGCTGGGGTCCAGCCGCCTGCGGTGCAACCGCTGCCGCCGGTGGTAATGGGAGCCAGACGCCGTCGCTGCCGCTAATGCGCCTCCCTCCCGGCCACTAATGGAACCATTAATGCCCCGGCGCCGGGGGCTCCAGGCCGCGCGCCCCCACCGCTACGCATGCGCGCGCTGGCCGCCCTGCCGCCCGCCGCCGCCAGGAGGCAGCCTGACCCTCGTAGAACCTGGTATCCGGGCTGCAAAGATAGGGTACCTGGGGGGATCTTCCACGAAATCTCAGAGACTCACCCTTTAGCTACTTCACCAACATACCCCTTTCCCGGAATCCCCACCCCACAAGCCATCCTCATCACAGTCTAGATCTCCTTTTTCTCCAGAACAGTCTCCAGGGATTTCTGACACCCAGATCCAACACCCTCTGCTCTAAATCCTTTCTAGGCTCTTGACTAGTTGACACTGAAGCCTGCCCTGGCCCAGCGTGTCCTCCTGGGCACCCTTTGGCTAAGTCAAGGCTCTAGTGTCAGTTCCAGCCTCAACTAGCCTCCAAGAGGGCATGCAGGCCCCTGCTTCCTGGCCCTGTGCTCCTGTGGCTGCCTTGGCCAGGACGGCCCTTCCTTCCACTGTCCTGAAATCCATTCATTCCTCAGACTTCAGCTCAAATGTCCCCTCCAGTAGAAAGCCGACCTGAACCTCCTTTATCACACCTCCGCTGAGCCAGCGTTGTCTCTGCCCTCTGACCTCCCAGGATCTGATCACCCTTGTGTGTCCACGTCCACAGCTGCCTTCCCCACCCACTTCTCCCAAGACTGCTTAGCCTGGACCTGGTGGAGGGATGAGGAGACTTTGGGTGTTACAGACCGGGTTCATTGTTTGAGAAAAGCAAAATCTGGACCTGGGGAATCAGGAGGCCCTCCGTCCCTCTTTGGCCTCATGTTCCCCACCTGCCCAAGCACAGCCGGTCGGTACTGCCTGGTCTCTGAGGTAGACTGTATATGGGACTCAGTTAAATGAAGCTGGTGCCAAAAAGTGTCTCCTGAAAGGAGGGTGGTAGGGTGATCTGAGTTGTGCCCTCTAGCAGGTGGGTGGGCACAGGAGCTGCTTTCCTGCTCCCCCAGAACCGGATCTCCTAGCTTGGCCCACACGGCCCCCGCCTTCCTGCCTGTCCTGGGAACAGGTGCTTGGATGTAGTGGGTCTGCAGGATGTATCCCAATGCCCCTCAGCAGGTTTCAGGGGCAGTGATGGCAGCTCATTTCTTAAGGAGCAAGAGGGGACTCCCAGGCCTGGAAAACCTGACAGCCCCAAGAAGGGAGCAGCAGAACTAGTGTTCAGCAACTGTCCCCTGACTTAAAGGAACAGAGCACCTGATGTGGGGGTTGAGGCTAGGATAGGGGCAGCAAGTCTGCCTAAAGAATGGGAGGAGGGCCAGGCGAGAGGCCAGGGGCAGAAAGAGGATAGGGTGGGTGAAAGCTCAGATAAGGACTGATGTCTCTGGAGAGGCAAACAAAGAAAGGTACAGAGAGCCAAATGCAGACAAACAGAAGTCCAGAAGGACTCAGGCCCAGAAACAGAGCCCCGCACTGAAACACAGGAACCCAAGGGAGACAGGACGGACCGTCAGACAGAGGCCCAGAAGGAGGGCACTGCCTGTCAATCTGGGAAAGGAGAGTAAATCCTGGCAGGATGCTGGGAACTGGAAGGGAGGTCATGCCAGGAATGGAGCTAAGACATCTGGGCTCCTGGGCTGGGGCTGCAGTCCCTGGGGCAGCTTCCTCTCCTGGGGAGCAGGGAAGAGTCAGAGGGAGGTGGCAATGGCAGCTGGCTGGCCTGGCCATGTGCAGAATGTCGAGAATGCCGGCTGCCTGCCCCAGCACGTCCCCCAGCGGAAGCACATGCCTGGCGGGGGGCAGGGGCAGGCAAGCTGCTCAGGCCACCCCCTCACACCTGCTGCCCTAGGAGTAAGGGTCAGGCCCTGGCATGGATGGGCAGAAGGGGCCAGGACTGCGGCCTCACTATGCCACTGGGTACCATCTGCCCTAGCTAGGCCTCAGAGGGAGAAGGCCCCACAGTGCCTCCCTATCCAGGGTTTAGGGAGGCCTCTGGGAGAAGAACAAAAGGGCCTGCTGGCTGGGAACCTGAGGGCAGCCTGAAACCTCAGCATGGGTGTTGTCAGGGAGGCGCTGTGCAGAACCGCCAGGACAGGCACTGGACAAGTTCTGACGACCAGGCAGCCTCTAGCAAGAGGCCTCCCTTCCTGAATCTCAGTGCAACCCCCAACACACACGCTTTCTCACCCAGGGCTGCTAACCCTACTTCTCAGCATTGAGGTGGCGTGGATGATGCGGCAACGAGCCTGCGGCTGGGCCCAGGTCACTGCTCAAAAAAGAATGGTTACTATTACTGTCACCACTATTACTGGGAGTGTGTAACAGCCTGCCTGAAGCCAGGCATCCGGGGTTCAAACCCTGGCTTTTCCTCTTCTAGCTGGGGGACCCTCGTGGGCTGCACTGGAACTAATGGTCGAGCTGACCTCCTGACAGGGGATGGTGGGAGAGTAAATGCTCGGTCAGCACACACTGAGCAGTGAGCCCGGGGCATGCACGGCCAGTGCTCACACTTACTCTCACTGCAACATCTACGCAAGTGACAGTCCTGGGTCTGCAGGTCAGGAGGCCTCCACCCAGGCCCAGTTCCCCCTGGCTGCATGACCTCAGTCACAACTCACTTTTCCTCATCCGGAAAATGGCAGGAAGCCCTGCTGGGCCTGCCCCAGTAGGCCTCAGGACCCCTGTGTCGGTACCTCCCTCCACACAGGGCAGCAGTGGGGCTCACAGGAGATGATGCTACGGTGTGGTGTCGGGGGCTGGAGGCATGGGGGTGGGATGGTTAGAGTCCTTCTGCTTCAGCTTCATCTGCCTAAGGACAGAAATCCCTGCTGTGCCCATTTCTGTGGAATTTGGTTCATAACTACAAAAACAAATGGAAGAAATGTTGGGGGAAGGGCAAAATCCACAGCTCAGTATGCCAACAAGAGGGGCGAGCATGGCCCGAGTCCCTGCGCCCTGGTCTGGGCTGGAGCTCCATGAGGGCAGGGCCTGGGTTCCTTCTTGCCCAAGTCACAGGGCTTCTTCCCACGTCGACACCCAGCCCGTTCTGATCTCAGGGACTGAACTCATCCTTCACGATTCAGCTGTCATCAGATCTGCTCAGTGACTCCCCAGTGCCTTCAGGACAAAGTCCACACATCTTGTAAGGGCTTTTGATGATCTGACCTTGCTTACCAATTCAGCCACACACCCTAAGACTTCCCCACCTTCGAGAGCCCTTGACATTCCCAATGCAACTTTCTTCACATGCATGCTTTCACCTCAGGGACTTGCATGAACCCTTCCCTCTGCCTGAAGGCATCTCCTGCTGGCCTTGCCAGGCTCACTCCTCCACATCCTTCAGGTCTCACTCTAGCAGCCTCTGGTCCTTTCTCCAAGAAGCCATCTCTGACTTCCCACAGCCTCCTGGGGTCCTTCATCCCAGCTGTGACAACCATGCAGTCACTGTCTGGGGACAGTCTGTCTACTCCAGGGACTGCATGTCCTGGGAGGGCAGGGCTGTGTCCTCAGCACCAACTATCACAGGGCCAGGTTCAAGGGGGCCGCCAGTCAACAGTGAGTTAGTAAGACACACGTTAGTAAGGCACGAGTTGGTGACGGATGGTCACCTTCGCTGAGAGTTGCTTACACGGCCCAGCCTGGCCTGGTCTCTAGATCACTGACACCATCTCAGAAAAGTCACTCTCCAGGTGCCGGCCTCCAGCCACACTGGCTTTCCACCTCCTCTCCTCATTGTACTCTCCCAGCCTTCCAGTCTGCCCATCGGAGGCTCTTCTGCCCTGTGCTTGCTGGTTCCAACTCATCCTTCAGCTCTGGGCTCACAGACCCTATTCTGAGGGTGGTCAGACTAGACTGGCACTAGAAGCAAGCCAGCACACCTCAGTTCCCATCCACACCTGAGAGGTTTCGCAGGCACAGAGGTGAAGATGGGGATTTCAGGCCTGGCCCTGCTACCTCCTGGCAGAAGGACGTGTTGGAACCTCAGTCTTCAAATCTGCAACCCAGCTCTATGGCTGAGCAGTCTCCGGTCGGTGCAGCTAAGTCTGAAGGCTGGTTCCTGGATTTCCTGGCCATGTGACCCCTCAGTTACTAACCTGGCTCAGTCTCCCCTAAACAAGCAGAATCACCATGCCTGCCTGTTAGGGTGACGGTGGAGACTGAAGTTGCTAAGATCTGAAAGCGGTTTAGAACAGGGCCTGGTATGTCGTGGGCGCTATATTATGGGATGTGTCTGAGGGTTTGGCAAGATAACCCACAAGCAGTCTTATCACAGTAATCCCCGGCCAGTCCTCCAGATGCAGGAGCTGCCATCGTAATTATCACCTCTGTACCTCACTAGCTCCCTGTGGGCCTGGCTCTGAGCCTGTACTCGAGAAACGTTTACGGGTGCGCCCTGGTAGAGCAGCAGTTTGATCAGTCACCTTTGGCCGGCGCAGTCCACAAACATCCCAAGGACCTGGGGTCACGTCCCAGAGCTGGAGGAGCAACCAAGATGAACAACTAAATAAGTAAAATGTTGGCACACCCTGGTGGAGTAGCGGTTGGGTCAGTCACCTCCAAAGGAGCACAGGCCACATACCCCTGGGATCAAATCCTGGGTTCAGAGGTAAACAACCAGTGCGAACAGCTAAGTAAAAGATAAAATAAAAAATGCTTCTTCCTCCCCTCTCTTCCTGCCTCCCTGCCTGCTCACATTCATTCCTGCCTGCACCTTTCCTTCAAAAATTTTTTTGAAATATATAAATAAAATGCCTTTTTCCTCTCTCTTCCTGCCTGCCTGTCTCTACTTGCCTTCATTCCTGCACCTTTCCTTTAAAAAAAAAAAAGACAAAAGAAAGAAATGTTTGCTGACTGATGGACCTCAAGAGTGCTCCCAACAGGCGACCTCTGGAAAGGCTGCATTGAGTCTTCAAAGCCGGGTCCCTTGCTGAAGCATGAATGTCACTGCCACATCTGCACAGAGGCCACTTTCCCCTCCCAGCCTTCCAGGGACAGAACTCACCTCCCTGAGGGCCAGCTCACAAGAAGCCCTGTTCAAAGTGCGCCTCTGCCCAGGCCCTCTTACCTGTCCCAGGCCGGCCCATGATGACTTCCTTCTTGGGGGCAGGGTGGCCAGAATAGCTGCTGGGCACCAGGACGGGCAACAGTGCAGCGGGTGAGGGGTGGAAGGCCACTGGCTGGAAGGGCGAGGAAGCCAGGCCAAAGGTGGGCATCGGCTGGGCCACTGCAGTTGGCGCAGCTGGAGGCACGGTGATGGGCACGGGGGCCGGCAGAGGTGGGGGCAGGCCAGGCTTCCCACTGGCCACCCCGGCTGGTGCCGGTGTCTCTCGGCATCCCCGCCCGGGTGCCCCGGCCCTTGCCTCACTGGCAGTGCCCACCTCTCCTGGAAACTTGGAGGGCAGTGGCACGTCAGGGTTGCGCACAATGACAGGCGAGTCCCGCTGCACAGCAGGCACCCGGCGCACAGAGGGCCCTGGATCCGAGGTCAGGCCGGCAGGTGGAGGCAGCAGCAGCAAAGGGGAGGGCTGGCGGGATCGGGAGAAGGGCACAGCAGGCGACACAGACCGGAAGCCAGCCGGAGTGGAGGGTGTAGGTGTGTGGGACACCGAGTCCACACCAGAGTCTAAGCTGTCGCTCTTGGGGAAGTCCGGGGCAGCTCCTGCACCCCCCGCACCAGATGCCCCCAGTGTCCCTGGGTGGGGCAGCAGCTCTGTCTTCCGCCGTCCAGGGCTGATGGGAACGGTGAAGGTCAGGTTGGTCTGGAAGGTGGGTAGGATGCCGGAGGAGTGGCGCTCTCGGGGGGCAGGCGGTGGCGGGTGGGGGCCCAGGTCTGGTGGCGTCAGCACCCCTGCCTTAGGAGTGCTGGCGCTCAGGTGGCGACTGCGAACGGCCGTGCGCTGGATGACAGGTGAGGCATTGATGGGGCTGAAGTTGGCGGGGCGGAAGCCGAAGAGTGGCGAGGGCGAGGGGGACGGGGCCGGCGAGAAGGGTGACTGTGTAGACACGGGTGAGAAGGAGGGTGTGCCCGAGCGCGAGCTGCCCAAGGACACCAGCATCACGGCGGCCTCACATTCATCGAACTCGAAGCGTGACAGGTCAGCAGGGGCCACCAGGCGTGGGCGAGAGTCTCCACGGGCTGCCACACTGCTGGCCTCGCTGTCCCGCGATGTCTCATCACCCCAGTCAAACTCGGTGCTGCCCTCCCGGGCAGCCACGCCAGCCGGCCGCCCCGCACCTCCCGGGCCACTGTCCGCCAGGCCCTCCATCTCCTTGGTCCGCATGGACAGGTGGCGTGAGCAGTAGCCCCTCCGCTGGGACTCCTTCATGCAGCCATCTCGAGAGCACAGCCGTCGCCACTGCTTGCCATTGAACTTCTTACGGATTCCATTGGGCGTGCAGACCACATCACCCTTCTTGTACTTCTGCTGAGCGGCTGTCAGGGGCGTGCGGGCCCGGGCCGCCGGCGCCGCACCCTTCTCCAGAGAAGCCACGCTGCTGCTGCGGCTGCCACCCTGGCCCCCCTCCTGGCAGGGCGATGGCTGCTCGCCAGGGCGCCCGGGGCCCGCGAAGGCAGGGGACTTGGGTGGCGGTGACAGGAGCTGGGGCGGGGGCAGCGGGAGCAGGGCGGGGGTGCCCAGGGCTGGCGGGTGTTTCTCCTCACCTTCCTCACAAGGCCCCAGGTTGCCACCAAAGCTGATCTTGGAGACCTCGGCATCCTCAGGCTGCTTGGGGTCCAGGGCCACAGGGCAGGGGGGCAAAGTGGCCCCTGGCTCAGCCTGTTCTTCCTCAGGGCCCATGGGGGGCTTCCTCGGCAGGGCCTCAGGCTCCCAGGGGGAGCGCAACAGGCGCAGGCTGGAGCGGCCCACCCACACGGCCTCCTCGGGCTCGCGGGGCAGTGGCTGCAGGGGCTGTGGGAGGGTGGCTGATGGCCCAGGCTGAGCGCTGGGGCCCGGACTGAGGCGGACCTTGTAGGCTGCTGGCTTGGTGGCCACCTCCACGACCACGCCCTCACGGTAGGCAGCCACACCGGGCTCCACACAGGTACAGACGGCTGTGCCTACCGCCAGTGCACCTGGTGGTGGCGTTGCATCCAGGACCACATCCACTCCACCTCCAGGTGCCCCGTCGTAGAAAGTCAGGGCCCGGTCCCCGGGGAACTGCACGCCCAGGTCCTGGCTTCGGCGCACCTGGCGCACCACGGCCGGCAGGAAGAGGCCGTCCCCGCGCCGAGCCAGCACCCGCTGGGACCGCAGCTGCCGCAGGTCATAGCCACCACCACTGCTGCTGGGGGGCAGGGGGCCTGGTCCACAAGCTTCAGCCGAATCATCCTCCAGGTCAGCAGAGTGCTCGCTGGCCGTGTCGGTGGATGAGGAGCGGGTGGAGGTGGGTGGCCGTGGGGGCACGGCCAGGGCGCCTGCCTCCTCAGGTGTCCGTGCACATTCTTCTGGGGCCCCGGCCACCCCACTGCCGCCACTGCCAGTCCCATGCTCCTCCACATACTTCTTCTTGGGCGCTCGCGACTTAAACGTGGCTGTCTTTCGACTGAGTGAGGGCTCCCAGCGGCCTGCCTCCCCCTCTGCTTTGGGATCCTCAGCTGGGCCTGAGGCTGGGTCGTTGGGGTGCAGCTCCAGGGGCAGCCCCTCAGCCCCAGGGCCCCGCTCAGCCTCCTCCTCCTCACCTTCCTCAACCTCTTCTGGCCCCAGCTGCTGGGCTTCATCATCTTCTTCATCTGGCTTGTCGCCCTCCTCAGCCCCTCGGCGCCTCAGGGCCTTGGCCCTGGTGGCTGGTGGAGATTTGCCACCACTGCCAGGACCTGGGAGGCCAGTGCATGTCTTCTTCATTGGCTTCATCGTTTGTCCACCTGTAGGGTGGGACAAACAGCAGGGATCATCGGGAACAGCCCAGGAACCACCCCCAGCCCTGTAGCCCCTAAGACTCTCCACTTGCTAAGGCCACCACCTCAGCTCCATGATCCACCAAGGCCACCTTCCTGGCTGTCCAACTCATGTGAGCCCCTGGCCAGCACTCAGATGCAGACTGACACCCATGTCTCCTGAGCTGTACATGCTGGCTCCTTGGGGACACTCATATCCCTCTGCTCTGTCTGCAGAGGTCACAGCAGGCAAATACACACACTCTGGTGGCCCCAAAGGGATTCTAGTAGCAACAGTTCACGCCTAGGGAGGACCCACGTCACGCCACGTCCTGGGCTGTGTCGCCTTTATTAACCGTCTCATCCTCCCACATCCTTGAGAGGCAGGTGCTGCTGTCAGCCCCGTCTACACTCGCAGACACTAAGGCACAGAGAGAGCAAGCAACTCGCCTGCACTCACCCATCTAGGAAACAGCAGAGTTAGGGTCTGAACCCAGGCAATCTGGCTCCAGTCTCTGCTCCTAACTGTTTCAGTGTGCCGCCTGTCACGTGATCAGAAACGCACACTTCCTTGCACTGTCACTGTCCAAAAAGCACACGTACTCCCACACACATGCACAAGCACAGAGTCACAGAAAGGGAGGTGTCTGGGCAGTGATGTGAGCCTCTTGCCTCCACCTCCCCCCACCCTTCTGAGCAGGCTGGCATGGCCAGGCATTGGGGGAAGGAGTGGGTAGCTGAGAGGCCAAGGGACAGCTGCCCACTCTGCTCTGTACCCCAGGCCTGCCAGGTATCGCCATCTCCCTAGATCAGGGCAAGGAGCAGGCAGGGGCACGTCTGGGACAAGAGCTCATACCCAGTGCTGCCACGGAGCCGTGCATGAGCACACGCACGCTCACACACACACACACACACAGGCACACACGTCATCACACAGTGGGACACAGAGCTACACCCCAGGATTTCGCTGTCCTACTGGATGGGAGCCTGCCCCTCCCCCACAGCACCCAGCTCCCCGCCTTCTGGTCTACGGTATCGGTATCCCTGCCCTGGTTGGGCTAGCCCTGGCAGGGTGGTTCAGTTGCCTGGCCCCCTGGCCCCAAAATGTGTCCTCCAACTCCAGGTGGGGGTAAGTGGGAGAAGGGCAAAGAAAGCAGGACAAGCCCAGCAGGCCAACCTCACCCACTTCCTGAACAGTCATTACTGCCCGCCCCCTTCAAGTTGCCCCGAGAAAAGAGAAAAACTTTACTCTTAAGGGACTAAGGGAACCTGAGAGACCAAAATGGGGCTGCGGCGAGGCTGGGGCTGGGGGTCTCAGAATAGTAAGCCAAGCACAAGTAGAGGACCCCTGGCTCAGTCTTCAGGCTCCCACAGGACCCCTGCTCTCCTGCTCTTCTACTGGGGCCTGCTCCTCCTATAAACCCTGCAGTCCCAGGTCTGTCCCTTCTCTAGGCCATTCCTGGGGTCCTCACAGGCAGAGCCTGGAGGGCCGGGGCCTTCTCCCATTAGAGCAGTCAACCAAGTGCCCAGGAGTTGACCAGCCCCCACCGCCCTGGGGACTGGATCCAGTGCTAGTTCTGCCCAAACGCAAACCTCTGCATCCTCCTCCCGGGCCTACAACCACAATGCCTGGCACCCGTGCACCCTGTTGCCTGGCTCAGCCTCTTGACCCCCAAAGTCAAGCCTCTTTCGTTTCCCCTGGGGCCTCCTCTCTTCCTGTCCACGCTGCCCCCAATAACTCCCACCCAGGCCCCGCGGGCCCTCTACCTCCCTCAGAATCTGAGCTGTAACTCCTAATGCCCAGATCCTGGCTCTTCAGGGTTTCTGCTCCCATCACCTCTTCTAGCACCAGCTTCTCTGCCACTCTCTCTCCCACCCTGTTACCACCTCTATCTCTACCTCTCTCCTTACCAACCCTAGACCCCCTCCTCCAGCACCCCACTTTGCCACCCTCATCTATCTCTGTCACCTCTTCCTCCCAGTCACTCTCTTGTCAGCCATCTCTGTACCTGTCACCTCTCCCCATCACCTTTCCATGTCACCCCCTCCAACTCTGTCCCCTCCCTCTCCCTGTCACCCTGATCTAGTCCTGTCACCCCTCCATTCCTGTTACCCATTCTCTGCACAGCACCCCCTCCTCATCATCCTTTTTCTGTCAACCCTCCTCCCCACCACTTCCTCCACTCTATCCCCCGTTTCCACCATCCCACCCACCCCTTTTTCCCCTGTACCCCCTACCCGTCCCTGCCACCTGTCCCTTCTCGGCCCCAGCACCCCAAATCCCCGCTGTCTATGTCAACCTTGGCCCCGCCCCTCACCTCGGGCTCGGCAGGGTTTCGGGGCGGGGGGCCGTGGCTCCAGCTCGGTCGGGTCCGGTCCCTCCCCGCCCCCCCTCCGGCTCTCCCTCTCGATTCTCCCTTTTTTTTTTACTCCAACACACAAAATGGTGAATGGACCTGCAACAGCTGGAGCAGCCAGCCAATCAGCGGCCACAACCCCGCTGACCGGCGCCGTCCTAGACCAATAGATAATAGGAGCCTAGTAGGCTCCGCCTCTCGACGACGAGCGACGCTTGCCACGACCAATCGCGCCCAGCCGGCAGCGGTAAGGGGTGGGGCCAAAGCCCAAGACCGGCCTCCCTCTGGGACCGACACCAACCTGAGCCTACGACCGCCTGATCTACCTAGGGCTCTGCCCTACCATAAATGATGGAGGGCAACGTTGGCCAATTGCAGGCCATCTTAGTGCCGAATGACAAATACAGTATCCAGTCGCTACGCACCCTAGGCCGGAACCCAGCCTCCTTAAGGGACAGTAGCCAATTAAATGAAAGAAGGCGGGACTAAGGGACAGGTTCTCCAATGAACAGGCTTAGGAGGCGTGGCTTGCGCGTTTGTTGACCGGCCGGTCGCAATTCCTGCTGGGAATGGTAGTCTTCTTACGTCTCTAACCCATAGTTGACAGTATAAGGCAGACTACAACTCCCATGTGACAGAGTACCTGGAGCACCAGAGAACCCGGAGAGGAGAAAAGTAGGAAAGGGCAGTTCTTCTTGAGTCTCACTGGACATTAGGAGCATCTTAGACCCAGGGCCCCGACTCACCCGGATTCTCGGCTCTGGCGTCGCCGGTGGCTCCTCTCAGTGGCGGTGGTAGCGGCACGAGGGGGAGGTGCGAGGAGCAGCCAACCGCCACCCGCGAGCCCCGCATCCAATCAGCAGCGACCGGGGCGGTGCAATGACCTCACCGGGTTCTACACTCTTACCCCTCCCCCACGTGGTTGTTGCTGCCGGTAGCCCGGAGTTGGGAACTTTGGGGGGGAGGGGACGAGGACAAGTGATGTCACCTTTTTCCCTCGTGATTGGCTGTCTGATGCCGGGACTACGACCAATCCACAGCCCCAGAAAGTCTGGCGCGGCCCCGCGGAAAGCCCTGTTGCCATCGGGAGGGGAGAGAACGCGTTCGTGTAGGGTGGCGCGCGCTGCAGTGTCGTCTACACGCGCGGCGTGTGACTTGGGGGCCCTGGATATGTCACCTCCTCCAAAACTTTGACATCTAAGGAGGCACAGTTTTCTGACAGCCCCCTTAGGCAGGAGGAAGGCACGAAATGGGGAAACAGAACTTTACGCTGCATTCCTTGAAGAGCTGCATACACTTAGTGGGTGTTCACACCTAGAGGGAGCGAGATTATTTTAAGTCTGGGGGAGCCGGGATTCACACGGGGGATGGAGAGGAGCGGGATGTGCCCTGTAAGTAAATTCGTGCTACCCAGATATGGGGTTTACATCATATGTGAACCTGTTTGCTGCGTATCCACATTCTCCACGTTGGATTTGTCCTGGATAGACAGTAATGGGGAGCAATAAACACTGGATCCAGAGGAGGCTTCTGCTGCCTAAGATGGGTTCCCAGTAACCACTGACATCACACCCACCACTTATGAAGAAAACGAACCCAGTCCATTGCAGGTCCATACTGTCCATACAACCTTTGCACTACTCATGGTCATGGCATATGGCCAGGTCACTCAGGACTCAGAAGAAATATGAGTTGTCCAATGATACTCACTGAGCAGGAGATTCACATTGTCTGTGAGAGGGCCTCACTATTCACAGATTTGCCTTGAGTGTGGAGAAAGTTTCACAGTCTACACGGAGATCTGGGAAGGATTCATACTATATTACACTATTATAGCTTTATCTTATTACTATTTTAATACACCCTAAAAGTTTGTTCTTCCATATTGAGTGGGCCCTGAGTTAAAGAAGATTTCACAGGGCAGTTTATATTGTGCATATAGGGTAGGTGCTGGGTCAGAGGAAAGTTTATCGTCATCACAGAGGAGAGTCCCACTGAACACTTGGATAGACCGCCGAAGAGTAGCTTATGCTGTGGCAGAAGAGGTTTGGGTTGACACTGTGTTAAGTAGGAGATTCCCATTGGTTGGGGTGATGTTCCAGTCAGTTCCCATTAAATGAGAGAAACTTAGTCTGTTCATGGGGAGGTCTGTACTACTTAGGGAAGAACTCACCCTGCCCAGGGAGCATTCTTCTACAGTGACAGTTTGTCTCCGTTGTCATTCAAGATCATCTCTGGCTGATGCACCCTGGTGTAGTAGTGGTTAAGTTTGCTGCCTCTGGCCAAGAGCACAGTCCACATACATTCCAAGGACCTGGGTTTGTACCCTGAGGGCCTTGGGGGAACAACCAAGATGAACAGCTAAATAAAATAAAATGCTTCTTTCTCTTCTCTCCCTGCCTCCTTACTTGCCTTCATTCCTGCCTGGACCTTTCCTTAAAAAAAAGAAAAAGAAAAAGATTGTCTCTGGCCATAGTATGTTTATAATGCTTACAGAGAGATGCCCACTGCTTGCTTGAGTCACACCATGAAAGAAGACCTATCAGTGGGAGTTCACACTGTCGGAGGCCTATTGCCCTTGTCATGGAAGAGAGGTGTGTACTGGGAGCTGCACCTTGCCCCTGGGAGAATTACATAAAATGTAATTAATTACACAGTGCACTGAGGTTACATTGGGGTTGGGGGTGGGAGGTAGTGTTTCAGGAAGCTGGACAATCCAGGCTTCTTGGGGTCAAACCCAGCTGGGTTTTTTTTTGTCATCTTCAGCAAGTCATTTAATCCCTCTGTGCCTGAATTCTTCCCTGCATAAAAGGATGTGTGTGTGTGTGTGTGTGTGTGTGTGTGTGTGTGTGTGTGTGTGTAAAGTTGTCATATAACCTCTCAAAGTGGTTACTGTCATCAATTATGATAGTAATGGCGCACCCTGGTGGCCTAGTGGATTAATCCACTGTGGTGCAGTTCATATACCACCCAAGGTCCAGGGTTCAAGACCTCCTCTGGGGGGAAACAATCACAATCACAAAATGAATAAAATAAATAAATAAATAAAATGAAGTGCGTCTTCCTGCCTGCTTGCCTTCTTTCCTGCCTGCCTCTTTTCTTAAAAAGTGAAAGTAATAAAAGTAACAAATCAATGGACTTTGAAAGAGTCTTATGTGAAATCTCAATTCTTTTTTCTAATTAGAATATTTTTTATTGCAGTAACTTTGATTTTACTCATTAAAATAGACTCACAGGTGCAGTTTCCCCATTCCTCAGATATATGCCAACATACTCTGCCTTCCACCAAATCACCAAGTGTTCTTCACCATTGTCCAGAGAGTTCTGCCACCACTTGCCACCTGCCGGCTCTGCCCTGTCCCATTCCCTACTGGTAACCACAGTTCTATTGCAAATTTCCAAGGGTTGGTTTTATTTCATCTACTCATTTGTTTTGTCTATTCACGTTCCACTGATAAGTGAGGTCATCTGATATCTTTCTTCTTTTGATTCATTGCACTTAACATAATCCCCTCTAGATCCATCCCTGTTGATTCAAATGGCAGGGTTTCATCTCTTTTAAGGGCTGCCTTGTGTTCCATTGTGTGTATGTACCACAGCTTTCTTCATCCATTCATCTGACGTTGGGCACTTAGGTAGCTTCCAGTTCTTAGCTATTGTGAATAGGGCTGCAGTAAACATGGGGGTGGTAAGTGCATAAATCTCTGTGAATGAGTGTTTTGGGATCTTTCTGGTAAACACTCAGAAGTGGCATGGTGGGATTATATGGAACTTCCATCTTCAACTTTTTGAGGAATCTCCATACTGTTTTCCATAGGGGTTGTACCAATTTGCACTCCCACTAACAGTGTAAAATTGTTCCCTTTTCTCCACATTCACACCAACATCTGTTATTTTCAGACTTTTGGATGATAGCCAGTGTTTCAGGCGTCAGGTGATATCTCACTGTTGTTTTGATTTGCATTTCCCTGATAACCAGCAAGTAGGAACATCTTTTCCTGTGCCTGTTGGCCATTTGTATATCCTTTTTGGAAAAATGTCTCTCCAATTCCTCTTCCCATTTTTAAATTGAGTTACCTGTTGCACTGTTATTGATTTTTAAGAGCTCTTTGTATATTTTAGATATTGAGCTCTTGTTAGAAATATGAAATGCAAATATCTTTTCCCAGTTAGTAATTAGTCTTTTTGTTTTCATGATATTTCCTTTCACTGTGAAGATTTTTGGTTTGATTAAGTCAGTTGTTTATTTTTCTTTTTGTTTCCCTTCCTCTGTTCTTTTAAATTTTACTATAACTTTCTGATTTGTGAGGGGATAATTTTAAAGAAAGACTCCGGTGTAGGATTGTTATGAAAATCTTACGAAGATATGTTATGAAGATATTATAATGAGTTAACATGTGCAAAGTCTTTAGGATAATGTCTCCAGAAGAGTAAATCCTTAGCTATTGTGATTATTAGTATTCCAAAGGTGTTTGTCACTAGGGAAGCATTAATGCTGTCACCATCTTACCAATAACTTTGTCCATAATTTGTATGTGATGTGTGGGGGTGGAGGTGCTTTTTTTGAAGGACATTTATCAGCAGGCATCACTGTCTAGTGCCTGATGCCCAGCTATAATGATTTTTAGCTGTACAACCTTGGGCCTGTACCCTCTGTCTCACTTTCCTCATCTGAAAAATGGGGTAAGTTTGAGAAGCGAATGAAATGAGATATCCAGGGACCTGCGTATAGTAAATGCTCAATAAACCGGGAGTAGTGATTTTGGGTTTTGCTTGTTTATTTCTTTTAAGGAGAAGCGCAGGCAGAAATAAAGTGAACCAGCAGGTGGTCACGAAAAGAGAGGGAAAAAGAGGAATTTTACTCATTTTTATTTAGTTGTTCCTGGGGGCCTTGGAATCTTAGACTATATGTGGGGTGTGCTGTAGCGAGCTAAACCATTAGGCCACCAGGACATTCTCAAGGAGTGGTGATTTTGATTTACCCTAACCTAGGTGAGGCCTGGGAAATCCCACCATTCAGGAATTCACCATTGTTTTTGGCCTTTATTTGGGGCCTCATTCTTCATGATGGGTTACAGCACTCTTTAGGGAATCATACTATCAAATGTGCGTGTGTGTGTGTGTGTGTGTGTGTGTTTTGAAGGGAAGTTAGATAACAACTTTGGTAGGGTGTGGTGTGCTCTGATGGTTCAGGTGGTTGAGGCAGTGGCTGGGACGTGGACCCGGTAAAATTCAAGGACCTGGGTTGGAGACCTGGGGCCAAGGGTAAAAAAACATAATGAAACAAACGAATAAAAAATACTTCTTCCAGGGTGCACCCTGGTGGCCAAGGGGTCTACTCCACCTGAGAGCAATCCCACATACCTCTCAAGGTCCAGGGTTCAAGACCTGGGGCTGCAGGGAACAACCAATGTGAACAACTAAATAAAAATAAATGCTTCTTCTTCCTCTCTCTTCCTGCTGCCTACTCACCTTCATTCCTGCCTGCACCTGTCCTTTAAAACGAACACACTTCTTCCAGCACACCCTGGTGGAGTAGCGGTTGGGAACAGTCCACATGCATCTCAAGGTCCCGAGTTTGCATCCTGAGACCAAAGGGAACAACCATGGTGAAGAACTAAATAAAATAAACAAGTGCTTCTTCCGCCTCTCTCTTCCTGCCTGCCTGTGCTTGCCTTCATTCCAGCCTTCACCTTGCCTTTAAAAAAAAAAAAAAAGCTTCTTCCTTTTCTCCCTTCCTGCCTGCCCGCCTGCTTTCATTCCTGCCTGCCTCCCTTCCTCTCTGGATTGATCTCTCTCTCTCAAGACTTTGGAAGGGGGTAATATAATTTTATGAAAGTTACCATGGCCCAGAGAGTTCATTTATTTTATTTTATTTTTTAAAGGAAAGGTGCAGGCAGGAATGAAGGCGCGTAGGCAAGCAGAAAGGAAGAGAGAGGAGAAGGAAGCTGTTTCATTATTAGTTGTACATCTTGCTTGTTTCCCCCACCCCAGGATGAGAACCAGGGAACCTTGCGCGGTATGTGGACTGCGCCCAGCTCAACCAGGGCGCGGTGGCCCAGAGGCTTTCGATGAAATTTCTCCTTGTCTGTGACAGAGGAAAGGGTTACGTTATGTACAATTTAATAAAACTGATATGGTGACATTGGGATTTATTGTACCCATTGGTGAGTCCATACGGCTCACAGAATGACCCATCCAGTCAGATTGGCACTGTCCATGTGGGGACACAGTGTCCACAGTTAGATGGCATAAAGCCATGTCGACTCCGTTGCTACACTGTATGAAGACCCACAGTGCTTCTGGCTGTGGCTGTGTTTGTAGGGCAGCCTGCACAGAGTGTCCCCAGGTTACTGAGTGGCTCCTGTGGAGAGAGGGACTCACAGTGACAGCAGTGACACTTTGTGGAGACCGCAGCACTGAAGGACCATGCCATTTGCATGGACATGCAGTTTGTTTACTTGCTCTCGCCATCCATGTGGGGCTCACAGCTTTCAGGGGGTCACCCTGTTCATATGAGGTGTATGAGGGTCACGCAGCCTATATTGGAGTTCACGCTGTTTCTGAGTTTGCACTATTTGGGGTTACACTGTCCGCAGGAGAGTCACACTGTATGTGGGAGTTTGCGCCAGTTATGGACATGGTACCATCTTTATGGGTTCCGCTGATTATGGGGTTATACCAGTTATATGTGGACTCAGCCCACTTCAGCAAATACACATCACCAGGTGCGCCCTAGTGGTCTAGCAGTTTAAAGTCCACTGGGTGCAGTTCACACACATCCCAAGTTCCCGGGTTCAAGACCCAGGCCCCGGAGGCCAGGGGGACAACCAGGATAAACAACTAAAGTGCTTCCTCCTCTCTCTTCCTGTCTGCCTGCCTCTGTTCACCTTCATTCCTGCCTGAATCTTCTTTAGAAAATAAACAATACTGATTATTATCACAAGTTGTAAAGCAAATGATCAATATCTGATTTTCTCCCAAATAATAAACTTTCAGAATTCCTTAGGGCATTAAAAAACAAACAAACAGATAAATAAAAATAAAATACTTCTTCCTCTTCTTCTTTCCTTCCTTCCTTCTATATATTACCAGTCTAATCTAGGACAGGTCCCGGTCTAGAACATGTGGCCAAACAACGAAAACACATCAAATCTCTGTCTTTGTAGAGTTGACATTCAGGAAGACGACCCCATAACCAGGTTCATGTTGGGGTTTATACCATCACCAATGCTCCACAAGAGTTTTGCTATGTGTATGGGCCTACATTTACCGGTATTGCATTGGGTATGTGGGGGTTCGCGGTCCAAAGATGAGCTTATTCATTTATTATGGATCAGCAGGCATCGTGCCCAGCTTTGGGATACTGCAGACAACAAAACAGGAACAAGTCCCTGTCGTCTGAGAGCTGACATCATAGAGGAAGGACTCAGTCAACAGGCAAATGCATCATGGAAATATATGTCAGATGAGGACAAGTGCTAAGGGGGGAAAGAGTGCCGAGAAGGGACACAGGGGTCTCAGAAGGGGCCTGCGGTTGCAAACAGAGTGGTTGGGCAGTCTGACTGGTAACATGGTTTTTGAGTAAAAACCTGAAGAAGTCGCTTTGCCGACTTCTAAGGGGAAAGCCTTCTAGGCAGATGGAACAATGTTGACAAAATCCCTCAGGCGGCGCACCCTGGCGGAGCAGTAGTTAGGTCCGCCGCCTCCGGTGGAGTACAATCCACATACATCCCATGGACCTGGGTTCGTGGGGGTGGGGGTGGGGGGACAACTAAGATGAACAACTAGATAAAAATAAATAAAAATGCTTCTTCCTCCTCTCCCTGCCTGCTAACCTACTCATCTTCATTCCTGCCTGCACCTGTCCTTAAAAAAAAAGAGAAAGAATCCCTGAGGCAGGACTCTGGAGTGCCTGGAGTGTTGAAGAACTAGCAACGTTCTAGTGTAGCTGGAGAGGAAGTGAAAGGGGAAGGCAGGAGAGAAGGGTCTTGCAGGCCACTGCAAGGAGCAGGCTTTTACTCCCAGGGAGCAGAGGGGCTGCTGAAGGATTTGGGAGGCCAGGGATGTCATCTGATGGACTGGAATGCCTCTGGCGACAGGTGGCAGCACAGAGACCAGGAGGAGACCCCAGACTGGGAGCGGTGGGGTGATGAGGAGGAGTAGCTGACTCCGAAATAGTTTAGGGTAGAGTTGATGGGAGTTCCTCCAGACTGCAAGTGAATGAGAGAAAGTACTCAAGGATGGCTCCCGGGTGTTCTGCCCAAGCACCCAGTCAGTGGAGGTCTCAGCTTCCTGAGAGGGGGAGGAATGCATGGGACAGTGGTTTGGGGGAGCTCAGGAAGGCCACTCCTCCGACTTGGGACATTGGAAAAAACAAATGAAGACGCTGTTGAGACACTTGGATGTGTGAGACTGGAGTTGGGTCACGGGAATGAGGGTGGCCCAGACTGAGCCCTGGGGCCCTTTGGCACTTCGGGCCAGGGAGATAAGGAAGTATTATACTATAATGGGGTTACATTTTCTGTTGAGGTGGTGTCATGCAGTTTAGCTGGTGGTGTACTCTGCAGAAGCGGGTGTGGGGGGGGTCACACTCTTTTTAAGAGGAGCATGATGTGCATAACGTCCTTCCAGGAGGGATGTCTGCGAGGTATTGCGAATTCGCGGGGAAGGTTCTGTCCGCACTTCAGCCTGCCCACAATAGGATAAGTGTTATCTGTGTCAGGACAGTAAACTGGATCAAGGACGACAAGGTCCACGGGAGCGGGGGCATCCTCGCCGTCAGGACACAGTTGTTTTCTCCTTGGACGGCCTTACTGTTCATCACTGGTATGTTCTAGGTCTATGAGAGGGGCGCTTTTCATCAACCGTGGGGGGATTTACGGAGGTTTTTCAAAGTGAGCTGGGGGCAGGGGTGGGAGGAGTCCCCTTGTTCATTTGAGTTGGCATGGCCCCGCTTGGATGGCATGTCTCTGAAGAACGGCCAGAGGTGAGGAATAGCTTCTGTTCCAATCTGCAACATCTAGGTTATTTCACACAGAAATGGTGGGGTTCACCCTCCTTGGGGGTGTCAGTGTTCTCAAGGCTATTGAACTGAGAGGATCCACGCTTCTGTGGTAGCACTGCCCCTCCGCCCTCGCCACGTCTGTGGGTTCAATACCCATGGGCACCTCGCACAAACCACCAGAGGTCACACTACCCAGGGGACATTTTCACCAGGGATGCCTGTCTTCTGGGGATGGTTTAGACTCTCCTTGAGGCATGACCACCAGTGATGACTGTGTGTCTAACAGGCAATTCTACATGTGAACAGGTTCCTTAGACTCAGTTGCCCAGCCTCCTGAGTACAGGGGTACCCCAATGCCCTGTCTTTCTTGTTGACAGTTGGAGTCCACAGGGGAAAGGGTGCTTACATTATCCATGGAGTATACTGTGCACCCTGCTAATAACTGTATTTATTTTTTAAAGGAAAGGTGCAGGCAGGGCTGAAGACCAGCCCAACCTTACACAACTGGAGAGCTCAATGCCATGGTTTCTAGAAGCAGACAGGAAGAGAGAGGCAGAAGAAGCATTTTATTTTTTATTTTTATTAAGTTGTTCATCTTTGTTGTCCCCCTCCGGCCCTGGGATACCAACCCAGGTCCTGTGGATGTGTGTGGATTTCCCTCTGCCAGCGGCAGAATTATTATCAAGATAGGCTGTGTCCTTACTTTACATCCCTGATTTCTCACAACAACCTGGTCCTGTAGGGGCTATTAATATCCCCATTTTACAGATGAGAAAGTTGAGGCTTAGAGACAAACTCAGTTGCCCTGTCATAGACAGGAAGTAGCAGAGTTAGGGCTGGTGGAGAGTGGAGGTCTCTGAGGCTGTTGCAGACTTAAAAACTTTAAAGCTTTACACTGTCTTTACTAAGGGGGGGAGGCAGTAAAAAAAAACTAGTAACAGCATTGTGGTTAAGAGTGGTGGTTTGGAGTTGGATAGAGCTGAGCTGAAATCTTGACTTTAACAATTCCTGGCTGTAGGAGTCTAGCAGACTGATTTCCCCTCTGAGCCGCACTTTTTTAATCTGTAAATGGGGATAACAATAGTTATTCTCTTCTTTGGGATCTTGTGAGGATTAAATGAGAAGATGCCTCAAACAATGCTTGGCACTGTGCCTGGCACGTTGTGAGCGCTAGGAATCCAGGAGCTGTTATAACAATGATGATGATTATTATTGCTGGACCACACTGCTCCCAGAGGGTTACAATATCCGTGGGGGAGTTGTACTGTCAGTAGGCAGGGTTACATAATTCCCCAAGGAGGTGATGCTTCCCTGGAGGCCTCGGTCTCCTCAAGGAAGAGGCCTGAGACTTCTGAGACTCCAGTGAGGGTTGGTCTAAGACAGCTAGGAACCCAGCAACAGGCTGGGCTGGAAGATCTCAGGCCTCCCCTCCCACTGTCCTGTTTGTCTCTTGCAGCCCATCCAGGTTCAATCTCTCAGAGCATCTTTTCCCATCCCACCCTAGCTCACTCCTCTCCTTTGGTACCTCAGTCTTTTTTTTTGAGACTTTGTTTCCAGGTTATGCCTAAGAATACCACTTCTGTTTGCCCTCCATAGAACTGCTTGCTACCCCTGGCCATCTGATCAGCTCTGCTTTCCTGTTTCCCAAAGCCTCAGGCTCCATCCATCCCTCCAGCTTCACAGAACAGTAACACTGCCCCACGCGCTGGCTTTCTACCTTAAGCCGTGCCTTCCTCTCTCCTGGCGACCCCCCAGTGGCCCTTGGAAGCACATTTGTTCAGACTTTGGTCGCCCCCTCGCATCCTGGCCACACCTCCGGAACCCCGGGCCGGCCCAGGCGGTGGAGGTGGGGGTACCTCCGGTGCCAGCCTAGTCCGAGACAGCTGCAGCCTGAGGATGAAGGGGGCGCTCTGAATGCATTCTCTCCGGTCACTTCCTCCCCAGCTGGGGTTGGGGTTATCTGGAAGGCCAGGACCCCATGCCCGGGGAAACGAAGGGCACAGCCACCTCCCCATATCCGACGCTGGGGAAATGCTTCCCACCCATTCCATCCCACCCATTCCATCCCACCCCAGGACAGCTGCCCCTCATTCAGGCTGAGTTGGGGGTGGGCAGGGTAAGATCTGGCTGGGAACTGTTGTGATCTCGAGCGTCCTCCAAGGTCCTGACCCCGCCCCTCTGCTGAGAGATCCTGCCTCCTCCCAAGAGGTCCTAGCCCCCTTTCTACAAGTTTCCGACCCCCTTCAGAATGCCCCCCTCCTCCCCTATTACACGGTCCCAAAAGAAACTCTGATCCCGCAGTAGGCAGGAGAGGAGGAGGGGCTCAGGTCGCGAGTGCCGAGGAGTTAAGTTATTTGGAGACTAGGAGCTTGGGAGAAGGGTCATGACCCCCGGGACCCCCATTCCACCTCCGCCTCCTCTCCCCTGCAGCGCGGCCCCTTTAAGCCCTGAGCCTACTCATCCACAGTGGCTGCGAGCTGCCGAGAGAGCAGAGAGAGAGACAGAGACAGAGAGAGAGCGAGAGAGAGAGCGAGAGAGAGAGCGCGCGCGAGAGTGTGTGCGTGCGCGGGGAGGGGGCGGGCGCAGTGTCTCCATGGCGACGCGGCGGTGACGTCGCCGGCCGGGGGGCGTGGGCGTCCCGGCCCCGGAGTGCGATATTAACCCGGGAGGCGGCGGTGGGGAGGGGAGAGGCTCTGAGAGGCGAGGCCGGGTGAAGCGGCGAGGGCGGCCCGACGGGCGCGGGACGGGACGGGGCAGCGCGGGCGCCGGGACCTGCGGCCCGCAGTCGGGGCGCCTTGCCCCGGGCCCCCCAGCATGAAGACCCCGGCGGACACAGGTGGGGGCGGGGGCAGCACGTGTGGGGAGACTTGTTGCCCCGGGAAACCAGGCATAGAAACTTTGGGGGGGGCTGAAGTGTTCTGGGGGAGCCCGAGTGATCCCCATTTCCTGGGGACCCCCCAAGCACTCGAGACCTGTTGCTTCTTGCGGCAAGAGCAGGGGGTGCTGCATGGGACCCCAATTTCTGTCTCCGGGCGGAGTGGCGTGGGTGCTGCAAGTCCTGGTCCTCTCTCTTCCTAGAGCCTCAAAACTGGGCTTTTACCCGTCTCTTGGGATCACGGGGGTGACCGGGTCCCTCCCTGTCGCTATGTCACGTTGCACTCTGGGGGCCGGTACGTGTGCGGGGCGTGGGGGGGGGGGCCTGTCCATGGGGCTCGCTATACCCGGTTCCGCGCTGCGCGGTCCGGCCCGTGACCTTCACCACGACGCGTGCCCCGCACGGGCTTAGAGGGGGTACGGGATCCCCTGTAGGAGGAGGACGATTGAGTGGGGAACCTGGGACTCGGGGTCCCGGCTGCGTCGCCCCTCCCCCGCCCGTCTCCGTCGGCTCCTCGCTCCCCCGCCCGCGCCGAGTCGCAAAGTTCCAAAGCGCTGCCCGAACGTTCGAAAAAGGAACTTTTTGTTTCCGACCTTAGAACGCGCGGCTTTAAGGTGGCTCGGGCGCGACCTGGGTACCCTCCTCCCGCGCCGCTGCGGGCCCGGGGTGGAGGAGGGTGGGGAAGGTGGGGGGGCGCGGAACCTCCCTCCTTGTTCCCCCCGCCCTTCCCAACCCTTCTCTTTCAACGGGCCGTCTTTTCCCTCCGCCCCCCTCTTCCCCGCCAACTTGCTCCTCCTTAAGGGGCCGAGGTTCCCCTCCCCCCCAGTTCGGCGGGCGGGGGGCAGTGGGATTAACCCCCCCTCCCACTCGGACTTTTCTCCCCCCACCCTCCCTTCCCCCGCCGCCCCCGGGCTCGCGCAGGCCGGACTTTGCGCCGGAGCGCGCTGGGGGGAGGGGTCCCAGCCGCCCCCTGCCCGTCTACCCCGTCGGAATCCGGCCTGGGGCGGGGACAGGGGAGGGGGAAGGGGGCCGGGCGCCGCTGTTCAAACTTGTTTCCTTCCCCCGGCGGCGGCCGCGGCTAGGGCTCCTGTGTGCGGGTGTGTGCCCCGACCGGCCCACCCACCCCGCCCCACCGCGCGGCGGGTGGGGGCGGCTCTTAAAGGGCTCCAAGCCGGGCTCCGGCGCCTGGGGACTGCGGCCGAGGAGGGGGGCTGGGGAGTGGGGCCGGGGTGCGGAGTGCTGTAGGGTCAGTCACGTGCGTCCCACATACTCTCCAGCTCCCGCGAGCTCCAGGGCCACTGCGCCGTAGGGGCAGCAGGAGCCTCCCCTTGCCTGAGTAGAGGGGGCCGAGGCGCCCAGACAACCCCGCCTTGTCTTCCCTCCCTGCTACGGGCCTTCGCCTGGTGGGACCGGCTGGGCCGCTCCCCCAACCTTGTCTTGGGGCCGACCCTGGAGTCTGTTGTGTGTTTTCTCCAGCTGGGGAAAGGGGCGGGGGCCTGGGGTGGCCTCCTGGTGGGTCCCTCGGTCTGTCTGCCTGCTGGCCGGTCACTGCACGCCCCTCCATCCGATCCTCCATCCCGGCCGCTGTCTCCTCTGCCGCGGCTGTTTCCCACTTCCTGTTTTCTTCCCGGCTCTGGCGCCACCGAGGGCTGCCTGGAGTGGGGGAGGTGGTGGGCCCCTAGGAGGCCGCTGTGTTCTTCCTTGCCCTCTCACCCCCTGTAGTCCCTTGAAAAAAAGTGTGGGCACTCACATGAGTTTGGGGGGTGCCCAGGAGTTCTGACGACCCCCCACCCGATTTCTGCAGTCTGTCTGGCAAGAGTCCGTGTCCTGCCTCTGTGGGGCCCACGTGTGCCTTCTAGGACCCCGCCATCCCAGCCCTTCCTGTCTGCTGCCACCACTATACCTTGTCGGGAAGTGTCCTGACTGCCTTTCATTGTCAACTGCTTTCTCTCTGCCTCACTGTCTCCCCATGTTCCAGAGGTCCTGCACCCCCAAGCTTTCTTGATACAGGCCGGGTGGTTCCCTGTTTTAGTAAGCACGTGGACCCATACACAACACACTCACACATGCTCCCCGCGCCTGTGCCTGGCTCCTGGCTCCAAGGCCTGGGGAACAGAGCCCCATTGAGACACCCTGACGTCACCCCCCTTCCTTCTCCCCCCAAAGCCAGGAACAGGCCCTAGTGTATGTTGTATCCGATGAGGAACACCGGCAGTTAGGTGGGCCTGGGAGTGGGGAGGGTCCCTGCAGGAGTGGGAGCTGGGGTTCTGAACCCTGGAGGGGGGGGGTTGCTCACGGAGGGGAGGGGCTATAATAAGGGGGCTTGGGACATCCCCCCAGAATGCAGCTTGAGGCCTTTGCAGAGCCCCCACCTCCCTTCGAGTTCCCTTTGTGTTGCATGTAGTCTCTCTCACTCCTTCTCTTCTGCAAAGTTTATTTTTA
>RJWH01008188.1:0-32831 GCA_004363575.1 Solenodon paradoxus
CACACACCACACACACCACACACACCACACACAGACCCACGCACATGTACCCCCACTTTGCATTTGTGTCACACAAGCATGAACACCCCGCTCACGTGAAGTGACCAGTTGCACTCACTCCAGAACTCCCTGTCCTGTTCCTCAATTGTTTTTGATGAGACACAGAAAGAAAAGAGCATTTATAGGCAGTTTCCAGAACAGACCATGCACACAGAAAAAGGAAAATAGACTTGATGCTGTGTTTTTGGCGCTGTCTGCTTACTGTTTTAGAAACATGTGTTTAAAATAAAAGCCCTTAGAAATCTCTCCTTGGTGTTCCAATAGTTGGCCTGTTTGGGTTTTTGTTTTCTGAGTAATTGTTATTGTTACAATTAAATAATAATAATATTTTTTAAAGTGCCCATGAGCAGGCGAGATGAAATTCACAGCACCTGGCTGTGTGGCCTCCCGCTGCTATGTGACTGGCCTCTGAGGTCTGGTGGGCTCTGCCCGATGGGCTTCGTTCCTCCATGTGGAGACACGCCGTCTCCTGGTGCATGCCAGTCCCACTCCTGGCCTGGCTCTCAGGAAGGGATGTCGTGAGGTGTCACTGTGTTTCTGGTGGGGACTTTACCACTGAGGGAAGGCTCCACTTGTCCCCACAGTGCTGCCTCCTCCCACCCTCTGAGGACCCTCATCCTAGTGGAAATGCCCTGCCATCTGGGTGAGGCCCCACCGCTGGGCTCTCAGTTGTGCCAAGAGCAAGATGCAGTGAGGACTGTCAGGGAGACGTGCTTCCCTGGGAAGCAGCCGCCTACCTTATCCTAATCTCCAGAAACTTTAAGGGCTGATTTCCTTTCCCCTTCCCACCACCTTCTCACCTGGCAAGGGGAAAACATGCAAGGTGGGCTTCTGGGGTGCCTTCCACTGGAGCTGTGGTAAAGAGAAGGGAAGCCCTGGGGCCGCAGGCTCACACAAGTGAGCTGAGCATTTGGGAAGGTGCTGGTGAGGCCCACACTGAAGGTGAACTGGCTGCTGGCTACTCATTCCCACAGCAGCCGGTGGGGAAGTTCAGGAGCCTCTTCCTTCCAGAAGCATGTTCTCCTCCTCCCCTGGGCCCCAGAGGAGCTGTTAAGCATCCTCACAAGATGGGATGAGTTTTAGCAGCCTTATCTCCTGGGCATTTAGGGGCTAGTTACTTGCTTCTAAGATCAAGGGTGCAGGGAGGATGGAAGTGGTCTAAAGTCAGAGTGGGGATGATCGTACAACTGCGTGAATATATCAAAATCAGATGGTGCGTGCTGAATGCACACATCATAGGGTGTGTGGATTATTTCTCAACTTTGTTAATAAAAAATAAAAGAGGCAACAGGAGCAGAGCACGTGTTGCCACAGCAGATCCTGGGATGGATTCTGTCCTGGCAGGGAAATCAGTGCATAATGAGATCACTGAGCATCGGAGTATTTCAGCAGTGTGATCTTCACTGACGTTGGATACTGTACTGTGATGAGTAGGCTGTTTCTGTTAGTAGGAAATAGACCACAAAGTATTAGGCTGTTTCTGTTAGTAGGAGATAGACCACAAAGTATTTAGGGGCAAAGGACCATGATGTATGACTTAGCCTCAAATGGCTTGGAAAAGTGTGTGTGTGTGTGTGTGTGTGTGTGCACGTGCATGTGTGTGTGTAGTGGGAGGGAGGAGAGGGAGAGAAAGACAGAAGGAGAGGGAGGGAGGATAGAGAGCACAAGAGATAATGCAATAAAGCCTATGGAATAAAATGTAACAATAGACGAAGGCTCCTTTTTTACATGCCTGTTCCTGGTTCTGGCAGAGAAGCCGACTGCCAGCTGCTATGCGTCCTCGCCCCTCAGCCTTTGGAGCTGAGGTCTGGGGAATTTTCTGGGGTCTGGGCCCAGGCATTCCTTCACGGTCACATTCAAGTATCCCAAGAGATCGGTGAGCCCCAGTGGTGCTTCCACACTTTGTTCCTCCATTGACTTTGTAACTTTTTATTCTGAAATCTTTTAATTGTATACAAGAGTAGAGAAAATAGTACAATAATCCCTCCCACTACCCGTGGTTCTCCACCAAGGGCAACGCGGCCCCTAGGAGGGAAGGGTTGGCATCATCGGGGACAGTTTGAGTTGTCACACCTGGGATTGGAACTGGCTTGAAACTCCCTGGACTGGACCCAGGGAGGCTGCTCTCGCAGCAATTCATGGGACCGCCTCCCCCATTCTGTGCCAAGTGTCACCAGTGCCCTGTGTGGGAGACCTGCCCAGACACCCGTCACCCAAGATTCAGCACGTTTTAAATGCCGACATGCTTGTTTCCTCTTTGCCCCTTCTCTGAGGTCATTTTAAACAGACACCAAACATCCTGTCATTTCACCCCTCTGCATTTCCATGTGCATTTCTAAAATAACACGGTCATTTTCCTACATGACCACAATGCCATGTCACACCCAACAAAGTGAATAATCATCCCCATGACTAGTCCAGATCATTGCTGGTGCTGATTCACAGATCCAGGGCCAAACAGTGCACAGACCCCAGCAAGTGGAAATGTGATTGTTTAATGGTGGAATCTACTACCCTTCTAGGAAAAATAAATACGACTCACTTGACATTTTATGCACTTTCTAGTTGGATCCATTTCCTCAGTTTTCTAATGTACAGGATGCATAATTGTTTTCTGACCTCTAAGACGTGTTGATTAATTCAATAAGCTTGTAGGTGATTATAGTATTTTTTTCCATGAAGCTTATTAGGAGAGATTACTGAGGCAGATCATTGTAAATTACATATTTTAATCATTAAGTTGTGCCTTCCTCCTCCTCAACATATTTTGCTATTTTTTTCCCCAGACACATGGAAAGAGTTCAGTTCTTAATGAAGAACTCCTTTCTGGAGCATGTTTTTAGAATATGAGTTTAGTAGCACACATGATGTAATCCCAGTTCCCAACTTTGCGTGCAAGATTGTTGTGTGAAAATGAAACCATGAGTCCCATCTGAATTCTAGTTGCTGGGATATTTAGAAGAAGTATTCTGCTGTTAGCCTTTTTTTTTAAAAAAAAAAAAAAAAGAAAAAGAAACCGCAGTATCACCATCTGAGAAACAGAGCCACAGCTGGGAAGTCGGAAATCTTAGAAGCATGTTAGTCTTTTTTCTGACCTAAGTCCATCAGAGAAGTGAAGCATTGTCGCATGGCTGCACCCAGCAGGGACCCATTTTTACCCTGGCCCCAGCACAGCTTGGAGACTCGGCAGATTACATCTGGAAGAAAAAAGCTCTACCTCTTAGCCAAGTGCCATTAGATTTGTCACTGCTATTATGCCAACAGCTTATAAAAAATGCATCCCAAGTAAGTAATAAATTAGAGTGCCCAGACAGCAAATGAGCTCTGAAGTTTTCATAAATATAATGGATTACCGCTTCAATCAAAAATGAACCAATTAATCACCCCTGTTGTGGGTTTTTAACCAATTTTACAACTTGAGACTATGATGCTTATTAAAGACCTCTATTCTTCATGACTGAGGGTCATCTTTGTTATGTATTATCTTACTTAATTAAATCAACAAGATCATGCATATCACCCTATTCTAAAACAAATGAAAGTAACCTAAGATATGCCCAATCATCACTGTGACTAAATTACTTAAGTGCTTTTGGAAAATTAGCTGCTGGGATTAGTCAAACTCCTCTGCAACTGAGGGGGCTGGAATTAGAGAAGAAACGTGGGCCGGATGGACAGTATCTATTGGCCGGGGAGAGGCACGTGGAGGAAGGCCCAGCTGTGGGAACAACGATGGGGATGTGGCCTTTAATCCAGAGAGAAGTCCATCCACAGCCCATTGTCGCTGGTGTCTGTTCTTCGGTGCCTGTTTTTTTGAGGATTCTCTAGAGCATGAGGTCTAAATGCAGAACCCTTCCAGATATAAGACAAAGAAAAAAGGAAAGCCCAGTTACTGATCGGGTAGTAAATCTATGGAGCATTTGGGGAAGAGTTACTGGGAAACAGAAATATTCACCTTGGGTATTACAAGTACTTCTTGTGGTTTCTTTTTTTATAAAAGAAAAACACAAGAATGCTTTCTATGAAGAATGCAGCAGCTAGAATTCAGATGGGATTTATGGTTTCATTTTTACAGTTTTACATTTTATGGCCCTTTATTGTCCCAAAGACAGAAACTTTTCAAATGACCTTCCCACAGGAATTGGTACCCTCTGAAAGCTGGCAGAACCCTGTGGCTTTTGGGGGAATCTCTCTGGCTCAGTCCCGGGATCTGAGCAGCTGGCCAGCATGAGAAGGGGGGGTGCATCCCGCTATGAATTTACCCACCTGGATTCACAGCCTGTAGGCACTTTTTCAAAAAACGGGGAACATTGTCCATTTCAAACCCCAAACACTTGGCTTAGGGTTCTCAGCAAGAGAGTCTCAGTGGCTCAGTGTCCAGTGTAGAAAGCTGGAGAAAGTGGGGCTCTTTCTCTTGCTCTAAGACACCCTTGACACATTTCTCTTGGCAGAGATGCAATGGAAATTTGCAGAGCAGAACTGTCTTTGAGCAGACGGAGAGGAACAAATTTGATCTAACACACATTCAAGTTCGGTTCCATGTCGGTCAGTTTTTAAGAGAGCCCAGCCGGCCAGACTGCTAGTCTGTCTGGGGGCGGGCAGGCGGGTGGGCTTCCGCTAAGACCAAGAAAATTCCCCCCTGCCTCAGGGCCACAGTGAACAAAAGCTTCCTTGTGGCATGGGGGAGGAACACGCCGCACTAGCGGATGGGGCCTGGGACTTGGTTCCTCCTGGAACCCCTCACTGGGGACCCTGGACTCCAGTCAAGGGGAGGAAGGGACATGCTCTCCCCAGTGATGGCGCATTTCAGGTTTAAAGCTTGTGTCCATAGATTAAAGGGTGCTGTGAATTGGTTTGGTTCCAGGTAACCTGGCTAGATTTTATTAAATGCTCCAAATTGAGAAAATGCTCTTTGAAGACTTTTGTTTGTTTGTTATTTGCTCTACAGTATGAACAGAAGACCCAATACGTGGTAAGACTTTTGCAGTAAAATTATCTTTTATGTGTTGAGTGTGTGTTTACTGTTGATGGACTTTGCATTTTGGAGTAGGAAGGAACTCTTCACAGCCTGAAACAGTAGTCAATGTGTAAGAGTTTAGCTTCTCTGAGTGCCTTTCATACATTTTTCTTATTCTTGATTATAACGTTTATTCAAGAAATGTTTAATAAGCACCCAGTCAAAGGACAGAAGTTGAAGAGGGGGTCAGGCAGACGGACGAGGCCCCTGCTCTAATCGGGTACAGGTTTTTGGGCAGATCGAGCCAGCAGGAACCCCCCATGAGTGTGGAAGGAGGGTGCAGAACCCTGGGGCTAGACAGGTGGGGAAGCCTGCTCTAGAAGACATCACTTATGGTGAGGGTGACTAGGAGTTGGCCAGGCATAGAAAAAAGTAAGAATGATCCAGAACAAGATAAGAATGCTTGACACACACCTGTGTCTCAGACAGCTGAGGCCACTGAATTACAGGTCATGGACCTGAGTTTGATACTCAGGACTGGGGCTAAAAAAAGAACAAAGAATGCAGGTGACCTGGGCATGTGAAGAGATGGTGGGGGATCCACTCTATGGAATTTATATTTGGCTCTGGGTTCTGTACGAGGCAGAGTAGGATTTTAAGTGGAGAGGTGATGTGATCTGACTTTCAAGATTTGTGATTTGCTTTAAAGATATGAGTCTGGCAGTTACGTGAAACATAAATGGGTTGAGAAAGAGCGGTCCATCTCAAACAAAAGCCATCAGTTATTCCAGCAACAAAATGGGTTCATTCAGCAGCAACCAATAGAAAACAAAAGGGCAGATTGGAAAGTGTATGACTCTCATGCGCTCCCTGAATCGAAGCTGATACCCCCTCTGTCACCGATGAGCTCCCAGGTTCCACTGAGGTGGGGAACAACATCCCTCCTGTGGAGAGGCTGTCATGGCGGGTCCAGGAGTTTGTGGATTGGACACACATGGACACCAGCCTCTTGACCACACTTAAAAAGAGCTGCTATTATTTTCACAAGTGGAAGCAGGAGGCTACGTGGAGGCTAGCACCAGAGGTCAGGTGAGAGGAATACTGACTGCACAGGGAGACATGGCTTGAGACAGAGTGATGGAGCTCACAGATTACCTGAAACAACAATTCTCGCATGTATTACGCACACAATGTGGGCAGGGAACATATAACAGATTTTATCTTCCCCAAAACCCTGTGAGGTTGGTACTTCTTATTACCCCTTCTTAAATGAAGAAATACTCACACAGGAGATCACATTTTATGCCCAAGCTCACAGAAGAAAATGGCGGAAGCAGATTTGTGCTCAGCCACCACTGCTGCATGGATGCCAAAGATGTATTTAGAGGATAGATTTGTCTTCCTATCTGAATTTTTTACTACTTGGAATGAACAGCCCAGGCATTCCACAGATACTGACTGAGAGTCTCTGGGAGCCAGGAAGTGGCCTTCAAGCTGCACCCACCAAAGGGGTAAAGAAGACCTGCCCACCCCTTGTAGCTCTTAGCTCAGCAGGAGAGGAACTACCCTCAGCTAATCCCTTTGTGCTCTTTGTTCATTGATTCAATTAGGTACACACATTCCTTAGAATAGTCAACCAAGAATTTTGTTGGACAGGAGAAAGGGAGGCATGCTTTTCCACGTACAAGTGAAGGCCAAAAGCTGGGCATATACTATGTTAGCATCTAACAACCTCAGCTTAAGACCACTTAGCAGTGTTGTGACCTTGAAAAAATTTCTTAACATCTGTGAGCCTCAGTTTATACACATGTAAAGTGTCCATTGTACCAACCTCACAGTGTTACTGTGAAGATGTAAAACTCCATTACTTATCACCTGTCTTGGCCCCAGGGAGGCCGTTTATGTGCCCAGTGAGGAGCAGCTCACACACAGTGCCCGGCGAGGTAGCAGCTTGAACATGAGTCAAGGCTGACTTTGCTTCTAGAGTCAAATCTGCTTGACTCATTTCAGATAATGGTTAACACCAATGAATACAGAGGCCTGCATTCTTCACTTGCCTGATTGAATTTTTCCTACACCTCACCTATGGAATGGTGCTGGCAGCCATTCCCATACCATCCCCATAACATGGTCACACTTGGATGTTACTCTTTACACTAAAGCTGAGGAGAACCCTGGTTCACACTGTTCCCCAGAGCTTCTTTCTGTTTTAAATCCGGGGTGGCAAATGGGAAATAGACCTACCTAGCCCAAACTGCTATTTCTTTCAAAGTTCTTCCATGTCAGGAATTGGCATTTTAAATACAGTGTTCAAGAGTTCAAAAGATACAAGCTTCCAGTTTAAAAAGAAGCAAGTCCTGAGGACGTACTATACAGCATGGGTCTGCAGTTAGTAATACTCATTACGTAGTTGAAAGTTGCAAAGAGAACAAATCTTCTCCACAAGAAAAAAAAAACAGGTAAGGGGACAGGTGGAGGTACTTATCCTGCTGATTTTTCCCAATGTCTACACATCTTGAATCTTCAGTTTGTGAGCCCAAAATGATGCTATGTGTCAATTATTCCTCAATTAAAAATAGTAAAACATACTGTTCATTGAAGGGGAGATGAGGAGGAAAGGCAAACATAAGAATAAAGAAAAGTAGAAACCGCACAGGCGTGGGCCATGCAGTCGGACGGACTCCACAGCCCCAGCTGTGCAACCCTGGGCATGTCACCGGACCCCAGGAGCCTGGGTTCCTCATCTCAAAACAGGCACCTGCCAGCTTGGGTTGTCATAAAAGTTAAGAATGCATCGCTGCGTAAGAGCTCGACAAATGTTAGCTATTGCTCTTGCAGCCGCTGCTGTTATAGCCAACATGTTTCTCAAAATGAAGGATAATTCTGAAGTTTAAAAGAAACAGCTGCTTTACCTATGTAGACAGAGACATTTGATGAGGTCAATGGAAGTTGATTTATAAGATAGATTCCTGCTGTTGGGTCTGAGAGAAGTGGATGTGGGGTGGTATTTCCCTTTGGAAAGAATGGATTTGGGGGGGTTTCACCTTTCCTCTCTGTTACACAGCCCTGTTTTCTGAAAATTGTCTTGACTCAACTTGGTAAATCTCGTGTCATGGATGTCAATCAAGAGTAGCCTGGAGTAGTGAATCTGCCCACATTCAAAAGACTCTGAAACTATAGATGGTCATTCAAAGCGAGGAGAAAGTAGGAGAAAGGTGACTCCGCTGAACCTGTGACTGGGACGTGGACCATGCAAAGCCGGAGGATCCAGGTTCTCAACCCCGGTTTGGGGGAAGAAACCAAAAATAAATAAAAGTGCTTTCTTCTCCTCTTCCTCCATCCCTCCCGGTGCCCCTCTCTTCCTCCCTTCAAAATACTTCCTCCTCTCCCTTCCTTCCTCTCTTAAACAAAGGGAGAAAGTAGCCCAAAGCTTTCAGCCTGTGGAGCAGAGAAGCAGGAGCCCATTGTTTCCCACCTGCTTTCATGTTTCAGCTGAAAACCGAACAGTTGCCCACTCTATTCTTAAAGAGATCGGCGGAGTCTGCAAGTGTGGACTCGGCAGTGGAATCTATGCATTTCGTGAATGGATGGGTCATCTGAATACTCTCAAATGACAGCAAGACCATGTACTTCATTCGGTATAAATGCCACAGGATTTGATCCAACATTTTGTGTATTTGCTATCTGAAATGAAAGCAGTATATTAATTATTTTATAGGAAACTTAATTGTCCCCTACAGTTTCCAAAATACAGTATCAGCCATTTTATGTATTATAATTTGTGAAACTAAATGAGAAAGAGCTGGAGAAAGGGAGCTTTTTTTTAATTATTATTCCAGGAAAAAGAAAACAAGTTGTTTTGATCATTTTGAGTATTTTAGCAAATGGAGAATAACAAAAGAAGATAGAATGTAAATGCTCCGTTGTTCTTGCAGATGTGCAGTTCTACACAGTTAGAGCTCCAAATGCTGAAATCCCAACCAAAAATAATCTTAAGGTTGCTAAATTGAATTGAGTAATAAAAGAAAGAGCCTAAGCCCCATTTGCAGTATGGAAAAAATGATTTCAGAAAAAGCTAGATGATTTGCTGCTGCTTTTCCCCCAGAATTTCAGAACCATCTGCAGATGCATCTTCCTGGCAAAGGCAGGGTTGACCTATAGTTAGTAAGAGGTGGGCTTAGGAGACAGAGCCCAGCTCCATCTCCACCAGCTCAGCTGGGTGGCTTTGGACAAGTCCCTTAACCTCTCTGGGTGCCACACTCTTCCTTGTAAAAGCAGAAATCCCAGTGCCCCCACCACACCTCATTTTGTCTCTGCCAGGGCAAAATAAGAGAGTCGCTGGACAGCAGGTGTCCCAGGGCTGGGCACACTGTGAGCAAACAGTGGAGGGAAGAGTCGTGCTGGTGAAGATGACACGACTCAAACAAAGCCGGCGGTGGTGCTTGCCTTCCTCCTGAATCAAGACCCCAGAGCTTAAATTATTGACCAGATTATGATAACTTTCCCTCAGGAAAACAAAAAGCACAAATATTTGCAAAGACCAAGTTCTGAAAGAAGCTCAAGAAGGCTGAGATGAAATATGAGATCTCTGACTTTTTTTCCTCATTGTTCGTCTTCTTCCTATTATTTTATACCTCAGCTCACTGTCTTTAGCGAGAATTTATTCAGTTGTCTGATGCTCCATAGAATCATTTTTTTCAGAATATGAAGAACCCAGGCTGGGTACATATTGGTTTTCCTCTCCATCTTTTCTCCATATTTATTTAGCTCTGGTTGTGGGCGAGATAATTTCCGATAAAGCATATTCACTTTAGTAACTAGGAAAATCCTGATCATGGTTTTTAATTATGATTTTTATTGTGTGCTGTGATTTGTTAAAGCTCCAGGCAGTTTATCCATCATATGAAAGTATTTGTAGCTGCATTTCCAAATTCTCATAAAAGAAAACCATTACCCAAATTTATATATGAATGATTTTGTAATTTGTGGAATAATAACTGTGGTGAAAATAAGTCTTTAGCAGAAAACTGGGCTGGATCCTGTGAATACCAAATGGGTCTACAGGGAAGACTGCTGAAGCCTGTGTCGCTTGTGCAATTTAATTGCAAAGAGTATCGGTAGTGCCTTCTGGTGTTAATTGACAAACAAGAACTGTCTTGTGAGGCTTTTGTATGAATATGTTGCACAGAATAATTAAACCCTCCAGCCATACGTTTCATCTTCAAAGAAAGAACAGGAAAAAGTTCACGTCATTGGTGAGTTTTTTCATATTCTAAGTAATTGATACCAATCTCTCAGCTTCCCTTTCCCAGTTTCCCTCATTTAAGCCTTTCTAAAATTGATGACGAGTTGTCAGGGTGGAGATGATGACCTTCACCATTTGGGATTCTTGAAATCACGAGGGAGAGAGTGCGGCTGCCCCCACCCCATACCTCCTCCACGACTGGCCACAGCAATTGCCAACTCTATGTCTTTTATTTGTTATTGATCCAATTCCGTTGAACACACTCTATCCAAGTTGAGTGGCTTTTCTGTCATGATGATTCTGTTTGTCTCTGTGTGAGTCATTAGGGTTAGGATGTAGTTTCTGGCCCTGAGTTCAATCCAAAGTGGGAGAAGACAAAACAACAAGAAATAATGTAGAAGGAGGACATCTCTGTAAGAGAATGCTAGCAGAGCTCAGGGGAGAAGTTCACTCATTCCACAGGTAGGGGAACAGAGAAAGGACTCTGGGGAATAAAATATGGCATTCTGATGAATGCCATCTCATTCAGACTATACACCTCAGTTGTATAATGGTGAATTTAAGGTAAGAGTAATTTCAATTGTGATCTGAAAACTGCAATTTGAGGGTAATTGTTTTTATTTCAATACTCAAATCATTTCAGAAATGTAAGACCTTTTTATAAGCAGGAATTTTAACTACATTCTAACATTTTCATATAAGTTCTAAATGATCATTTCTATTCATATAGACCCAAAGACTTTAGCATCAGAAAATACAATACCAGACTGAAGAGAAGATTCTGCTTGTTCTCCAGCCAAGATGGTGGATTCTGCTTCCACCTCTGTCTTCTCTCCAAGTCACTCTCTAACCCATAGACATGCGAAGTCAGGAGTTTACTGGGCATTTCCACAGAATATCTCTCAATCACTTCACACTCAACATGGCCACAACTCACCCCACTATCCTTTCTCTCCTCTCTGAACTGCTCATTTCCACAGATGACTAAGGTTCCTGACTGTCTCCTCTCCTGAATGCCTCACCCCAGGGACTTGTCCTGCTCCAGCCCTCTGCTTGGATGGTCACCCTGGCCCCGAACTACCTTTCCTCTTGTCTATTTTTCTCTTCCCTTCAAAGCCTTATCCACATGTCAGAGTGGTCATTAGCACTGAAGCTGGCATCTGATCAGGTCACTGTTGTGCCTGGTGGCTCCTCATTTCATGGGATAAAGTCAGTGACACTTGAAAACCGATAGAATTGGTCTCCAGCCTGCTTGTCTCAGCATCAGCATGCCCTCCACCTCCAACTTTACACCCAATGACTCGTAATGTGCTTGGTGACACACCACTTCGTCCGCCCCCACTAGCATACTGCTTCTTTGCCCCCATCCTTGGGGATGTAGTTACCTTTATCTGGAATGTTCTCATGTTCTCCCCAATTCCCACCTCACTGTCCAACCCCGCAATTTGAGTCCTTCCCCATCCTGTGAGTCTCCTGGGCACCCCCTGCTAGACTGACAGCTGACTCAAAAATCTTTCCTCGAGCCCCCACATGCTGTGGCATCTCTTTCCTGGGGCTTTGATCATTCTGTGGGTTTATCCTTCACCAGAGGGCATGCTCTTGAGGTGTCTTATTCTAAGTCCAGTACAATAAGGACTTGTTAAGTCAGAGGATATCTAGATGTCATTTGTAATAGCAAAATCTACTCCAAGCACAGTTAAAATGCTTTGCTTTTTTTTCTTGGTGTGGAAAGGAACAGAATTCCTTGTTAGAGCAACTAATCTAATAAGCATAGAAGAAGAATGTTCTCATGGAATTATGTATTCACTTCTGTTTCCATTTGCTGACATAGAAAGGTCATCTAATTGAATTTTCTCCTTGGGGAAATCTGAAGGACACAAGTCCAGTGCTGTTATATTTCTAGTATGGCCACTGTCCACCTCCCTCCCTTGGTTTTCTCAAGTGGCCTTTGACCTCAGTCCCTTTAAATTAGAAATGCATCTTAGAAAGCACTTTCTCAGTTTCATCCAATTCTTCTTAGAACATCTTGTTACCCAAGGACAATGTGGGACTGGGATTGGGAGGGAATGGTCTGACAAAGGGAATATTTCTGAAGAATTCTCCTCAAATTCGATTATTCATCCATCCCCTCATTTATCTGTCCATCCATACATCCATTCATTCATACATACATCTATTATCTATTCATCCATCCATTTATTCATACATACATGCATACAACTATCCATCCATTCATTTACCCCTCTGTCCATCCATCCGTTGTTCCACTCAACACATATTTGCTAGCACTTAGCACAGTGCCAGCAGCAAGCACTCAGTAACTCTCTCCTGACCAGTTTTTAAAGGTGGCGTCTTACCATGTTAAGGGTGTGTATTCTGAAGCAAAGCCACCTGGTACTGCCATATGCAGTGTGACCTTTGATGGGTCGCTTAATCTCCCTGTATCTTGGATTCAATTTCTTGTTTAAACTAGGATACAAATAGTACATCACCCAAAGAACCAGAAATGAAATCTATCAAGATTAAATAAGATAACATATAGGGGTTAAGTATGGGGCCTGGGCTGGGGATGGAGATGCTGAGCTAGAGCCCACCCATGGCTTACATTCAACAAAATAGGAGCCCAAAGGGGTTCTATGATGAGGGAAATGGTGTGAGAAAAGCAGTTTTAGATTAGATGATCAGGAGAGGCCCTTCTGTGAAGATGTTTCAACTAGTAACCTGAAGGAGGAGGGAGGAGAAGGACCAGCACCACGGAAAGCCATGTGAAGAATGTTCCAGGCATGGCAAATACAAAAGTCCTTCGAAAACACTAGCCATTAAATAGAGACAGAGTCAGGAATGGTCTGGAGCCACTCTGAGTGTGAGAGACTGTCTCTGTCTTATGTTTGGGGCGCACCCCTCTCCATCTCACTGTTAGTAGAGTGCAGCTCAGAGTCGCGTGAGGACCTAAGTGATCTAAGCCAGGTCTGTCCTATTACATCGAAGTCCCTATGAAACAAGAAGAGCACTCTCAATTCTGGACTTGGCAGGGACAGGATCTGTAGAAATCTGGCCTTGTACAGAAAATCTATCTCATCGCCTACGTGTGCAGCCATCCTGATTCTATTCTTTCCCTGTGACATTTATCAGAACACTGGTTGCCTGGAAAAGGGGCTGACTATGAAAGAGGAAAGGAACTGTGGGCCTGGAGCACCGGGAAGAGCCCCCTTTGTCTCCTTTGTCACAGCCGAGAGGTGGCTGTGTGTCCCCCAAGAGAGGGACCAGCTGGAGGAAGCCCCAGCAGCCCCAGTCCAAAGCACACGGGAAAGAATGACTGTGAGGACTGAGCTTGCTGCTCTCTTCACCTCTGCAGGGGTGAGGAGTGACCCCAGCAGAAGCCAATGTTAGGAGGATGGGGAGTCAGGCAGCATCTTCACCACACCAGCTCCTACTTCAAAGGGTTTAAACCAACGGCCAACCCTTGCTGCCCAGACACAGCCCAGGCACCACAACAACCCTTCCACTAACCTGGATCCCAGGTCCCACACCCTTAAGCTGCTGACCCCACCATCTTCGCCCTGAAATCTTCTCCTCCCACTTTGCCTGGCTAAGTTCTCCTCCACCTGCTAGCTCCCTCTGGAAGCTCCCTTCCCATCCGCCTACTCTGCTCGGTTCGTTCGATGAGACTGTTCTTACATGTGTGCATGACAACCCTCCCCTCGTGACTGTGTGTTTGCCACCAGGCTGCCTGTCCTTATTTGTCTTGGCATCCCAGGAGCTCGCACAGTGCTCGACACATAGTAGGTGCACAGGAATCATGTGTCTCAGTTCTGTGGAAAAGATAAAATAGTGAAGGTTACAAGAGAAGTTGCAAAATAATTTAAAGCCTAATAAACCCACTCTTTGCCATCACTAATGAAGATCTAATAGATGCAGACAATTTTAGTTAAAACGAACTGGGTATTTTCTCTTCTTTCCATTCATCTTAGAAGTTCAGCAGTTCAGTGTGTCCAAAATCATGTTTCCTAACCTCCTATAGCATTGTTTTTAACATGACATTGTTGCTCTAAACTCTTCTTGGACATTTTAATATTGATAGCTGGTTACAACCAACAGGGGCCCAATATTGTGGGATCCAATTTATTTTCCCAGCAGGTAGCCTACCCACTGATTCTAAGTAGTGGAGACTTGTGACTTCCAGAAGGGTGACCTTCCAACTCCAAATCTGCAAATGCACGTGTGTGATGTTCCAGTTCCAGCGTGATGTTCCATACCTGCACATATGTGTGTTTGTGCCAACATGTATCCATGCCTGAGTGTGCATTGTGTGCATGTGTGCGCATGCACATCTGCATGTGTTGGAGGGTCAAGGAAGTGGGGCACGAGGGCCCTCTTCAATTATTTAAAGCACATAGTCCTCTTGACTTTCCATGGATACTGGTCAGGGTGAAGGCCCTGGGGGAGCCTCACTGATTATCTGTAAAATAAGAAGGAGCCTGACGCTTGCTGCCTTGTGACCTCAGCAGAGTCATAAGCAACATATCAGTGTGATTCTATACTCATCATTTTATGTTGTTTTTATTTTCCACAGAGGTCTCATTGCTGATGGTTTCACAGAAACCCATTATCTGCAAGATGGCACTGACGTCTCCCTCACTCAAAATTACACAGTAAGTCTGCATGGTTGGGCAGTCATGACAAAATGCTAGCATGTCTGTGCTTAGCCTTGTAGCTCTTTTATCCTAAGCAACATCACACAGCCAGATCCTTCCCATTAAGCCCTAAGAAAAGCCTGTGTGTGGTTTCATGTTTAGATTCCGCTGTTACTCTGCAAGAATTTGGCCTTGGCTGGGTAGGAGCCAGGTCAGTACTTGGAGTTGTGGCTTTATTGCAAGTTGACCTTGAAACCACCTGCCAAGGACAATAGGCTATGGGGTTGAGCAAATCCTTTCTAAGAAGCAAAACTAAAGTTAGAGATGGCTCAGAACGCAGTCTTCCCCAGACGAATTTGCCTTTAATAAACCTGGAAGAAATTCAAAGGATAGTTGACTACCTATTATCAATGTATTCATCATGCCTATATATTTCTATATCGGGCTTTTTACGGTAAAAGGGCATTCATCACCTCAATTAGCTTTTCTGAAGTTTGAAGGTTTGGACATAATAATTTTATTTGGTCCTTTAACAAAGGTTTGCCATGTACTCTCTGCTCATTCCCACGTGGGAACACAGGGATTCAGAGTTCCCAGAGTCACTGACCTTTGTTTTAAAGAGCTATGGGTATTATTTTTTAAAAGCAAGCATACAGAAAGGGTGTACATTTATAACTGAAGTGTTGTCAAGTAGTCATTATTGTCTGCAGTGCTTTCTGCCTTCTTTGCATTATGCAATCCTTATTTTCTTTATCACATTTGGCAGCTGGCACTTGTAAACTAAGACCTTCAGACTTACAGCAATGTGAGGGAATGAGTTGATGCAGCTCACCCAGTCTTAACATGGCACATAGAAATCTTGGATAAAATATACGAAATTTTTTAGTGCCTGGTCAAGCTTCAGAGAGTCTGAGAAATCTCCAGGAGGCAGAAATGAGAGGATGTGGGCCCAGAGAAATAGGTGAGTGAGCTGAGGTCATAGGACCTCAGTGGGCTACTTAGGGGCCAAAGGAAGGACCTGGTGCCTGGGAGGGTGGGACAAGAGAAGTGGGTGACTGCAACTGAGAAGTGCACAAAATTGGGCCACCAGAGAGTCCTTTCCTCTGTGGAAAAGGGACAAGAAAAACTCCCATCCAGAGACGAAGAAACAGAGGAATTGATTCCATGTGTCCTGGATTAGAGAGATTTCACAAAGATAGGGGGAGTGAAACCGCCAGCCCTGCAAGTGTGTGTTTGGAGCGGGGTAGACTGCTGTCCAGAGTTCTCAAATCCGCACAGGAATGGGGTTCCCAGTCAACATGTTGACCCCAAACTAGTCTCAAGTCCACAACTCTGAGTCCCATGGGCCCAAGAGGAAGCCAACCCAAATTTTTTTTTCTTCTGCAACCCATAACCCATGGCATGCCCATGACAATGTTATAAGTAAGCCCAGGATCAAAACAACAAACCACACAATGAAAAATGAAGTTCACTTTAAGTGAACCTCAGTGTATGAGAGAAATGAGAACACCTCCAGAATGCAAGATCATAGAAAAATCAGAAAAAAAGTTTTCTGGGAATAAAGCAGACCTCAGAGAAACGTCAGAGTGAAAGTACAGAAAGAAAAATAACAAGAAGGAAAGAAGTAATATTTATACAGAATGTGATGAGAATGTCCTTGAATTGAAGACCTGAGTTCCAACAGGCAGAATAAAAATAAGCCCACTGGAGGGTGGCTCCGGGACACTGCATGACATCGAAGATGAAATCTTAGAAACACTGGAGAGACAGGAGATTTGAACTAAATTACAACTGAACCGACAGCAGAGTTCTCATTAGCAGTGATGGAATGAAAGCTTCAGAGAACTAAAAGAAAATATCAGCCTCGATTCTACACCTAATTAAATTATTTACGAAAATAAGAGTGAAATAGATTTTTATACAAAGACAAGAGAATTTACTACTCTCAGATGGCAATGAGGCTGTCTATTGAGGAATATCTTAGGAAGAAAAAGACAAGATAAGAGACAAGAGTAGGAAGAGTAGGGTGCCAGAGGAATAGTCAAGAAGATAATGATATAGGGATAAATACAAATCATCTCTTTAAAATAGTAATTACAGCAACAATGGCTAAATGTGGATGTTTTAAAACAAAATGAGCAAATAGATTTAAAGTAGTTTAAGAATGTTTGTACTAGAGAATAATAAATTGACTAACTTTAGATTTTCATAATATGTATCTTACAAATTTGAGTATGACTATTAAAAGAATAGGAAAACAGAATGCTTAATTCCAAATAATAGTGGGTGAATTTAAAAAGTATGTCAACCCAAAAGAAGGTGGGAAAGAAGGCTAAGAATAATAAAGAAGCAGAGTCAACATATAGCACTAAAGAAGATAAAACTAAGTCAGCATAGTAATCAATGTAAATCAATGTAAACCTGTTGAAGTAAAAACAGATCATTCACTTAGAACTTTAAATCCAGCTACATAAGTCTGACAAGATTTACTTTCAAAATACAAGTGGTTATTAAAGAAAGGGAAAAAGACATCATAAACAATTTTTAACCCAAAGAAAGCTACTCATGTCAGAGAAGCTAAAACTAAAGGCTAAAAATACATTATGAAGGATAAAGGGATCATCACTTAACAATAAAAGGAACAATTTGAAAGGATGGTAAAGGATTGTGAACCTATAAGTACCAGCAATATAGTGTCAAAAGATGAAAAGCCGTCATTGAAAGAAATAAGATGAAAGGCTGACAGTCACAGACAGATTTCGCTCTACCTCTCTCAGCAATGAAGTTTTTCAGTGAGCGGAAATTAATGAAAAGGAAGACAATAATATTTGAGCAAAATACTAAACCAAAAGCTGGTTCTTTGAAAACAGTATTGAAACGAACAAAACACAAGTTTTAAGGAAAAAAAGAACATTAAGATCTTGTCTCTCAGCAAGCTTGATGTTTATAATACAATGTTCTGTTTATAGTTGCTATTTGATCATTATTCCCAACACACACACACACACACACACACACACACACACACACACACACACACACAAAATGATAATTACATTTGCTGGAGGTGGCGATCCTATTAATATATAAATGTATCAAATCAATGTTACATTTACAGTATTATACGTCAAATATATTTCAATTTAAAATAAAAGGAAAGATAGTCCCAAGCAAACTGTATGAAAAATACAAAGAAATAGGTAGCTATTGTCATACACAGATGTTTTAAATCACAAGAATGTTATGAAAAGTAATAACCATTTTCTTAAAAATGTAAAATTTTGATACAGGTTCAAGGGGAGAAAAGAAAAAATAAATATAAATACGAGAAATAAAATCAGTATTTGTAATTTTAAAATCCACTCCCCCAAAATATCAAGCCCATATAATTGTGCAAATTTTACAAAGTTCTAAAGAAAAAATGGTTCCTAAGAATTTTTTAGAAAGTTTTTTTAAACTGGGGGAGAGAAACGACTATATGAAGACACTGAGGATATGAAGATATTTTGTCGAATAAAATATATTCCTTGGTATATAAGTTCTACTTGAGAGGCAGCATACTGAAAAACATAAAAGTTATGATGTTTTACTATAATTGCTACAATAAGAAGTATGTACAGAATACCACTGAAACATATCAGAGGTTTAAGTCACCAGAGATTATTTCACAAATGAAGGCATGTTTAATCTGGGTCTTTAAAAATGGGTAAAGAAAGAAAGTTTGGTATGAAACCCTTCTCTACTAAGGAGTTTTGACTTGGTCTTACTGAAAATTGGAAGCCGTAGAGCATTTTCATGCTGGAGAGTGGTATATTCATTTCTGTGCTTAAGAAAGGGTCTCTAATGGAAGAATGGAAGGAAGATTGGCAGGAAGATTTGTGAGGGGCCTATGCTGGTTGATGAAGGCTTTGTCTGCAAGAGTAGACCTTGCAATGGATGCCTGACAATGGATGGGAGTGGCTAGATTGGAGAGAGCTTTGAAGAGGCATTTGTGTCTCACTCATAATTTTAAGGACCAGTCATTGATTTTGGAAGACAGAGAGGACAATGAGCACAGGTTTGTCCCTATTGCTTTTGTAATGGGACAACTGAGTGAAAGTATTCAGTACATAGTTGGATATGTGCATCTGGAGTGCAGGAGAATGAAAAGGAAGAGGTGAGGATCAACCTCAGATGTTGATCAACCTCCTAAGATGATCTCATTTAAAATATACTTTGAGTTGTTAGCACTAAGGCTGTCCTCACAGTGTAAAAACTGTGGTTCCAAATTGAAACAGAAAAGAGAGATCCTAGAAATGCTAGGACAATAGGCTTGAGTCGTCCAAATACCCACCATCAGTGATAGTGGACACTACTTGGTCTAGCAGAGACAGATCTAGAACATGTGAGATATGCTTCCAAACATAAGTTAAAAATTTTGTTTTCTTTTTAATCTCCCTTACTAATTTTTCTTTTCTTGGGCATTTTTGTCCTTTTGTCTCAGATGGGAGGAAAAGAAGAAGAAATAGAGGAATAGATACACTAGCGTCCAACAGTGGCCAGGTCTGTTTGGACTTGGATCATCAAGGCTAACAGTTAAAGATCCAAGCTAGGTGGAAGATGCCAACCCTTACTGGCACCTGTGATTTTCTGTTTTCAGTGATTGTGTGTATAGGGAGACAAGTTTCTGTTTTTCTTTTTCTTTTTCTTTTTTTTTTTTTTTTTTTTCATGAATTGACTATCGAAGACATATCTGCTCCATCCATCACTCATTCCTCATGTCTCCCATGGAAAAAGAGAAGAGGGGTGGGGGAGGCAAACCATGATATCATCTGGTTCCTGCTAACTGGGGAGCAGACAGAGCCCCTGCCTTGGAGAGTCTATGAGGGTGGCCTTGCTGTCTCCCGCTGTGGTAGGCGAAGCTGGCCCACTTCCTCCAAGCAGCAGTGTTTTACTGCCCAAACCCCTATGATGGGCCCAAGGCTTGGCTGATGAGTATGGGGTTAGGGTGCTTGAAGCTTCCCTCCAGCCCAGGCCGAAACTGTGTCCTCTGATAGAATATACCAGAAGCCCCTTTGGGGGAAGTAAGTAAGCTGATCCTATGTTGCAATCTCCATTTGACTTTTTGAATCTCTCTTAAGTCAGAGAAGCAACTGGGGTTCAGTTAATGGGCACCCCCAAACCTCTGCGCACCAGTATGTCTTGTTCGACAGTGAGAAAAACGATGGCTTTTCTCGCAATCCCGCAGTAACTTCCCGTGTCTCTGAGTGGCATTCTCAGCTGTCAGCCAGGTTGCTGTAGAGACAGCAGCGAGCAGCCTTGTTCGCTGAACAGAACCCACAGCCCAGGGCAGCTGGTTCTTCCAGCAGAAATCCCCACAGGGGAGTTCAAGACCTCGTATTGTCTGTCGTGGTGAGGAGACAGATGCAGCTTTGGGGTTTTTTGGTTTTTTTTTTTAATTGAATCAGGCTGGAAAACAAAAAGAAATGTGCTGACTCATCTCCTTATTCCCCAGAGTCAGCACATGATGAATTTTCCTAAATTTAAAATTATATATAAGATAAGAACCACTTTGGGGATAGAGCATCTTTTTTTTTTTTTTTTTTTAACTTAATCTCTCAACAATGAGTGTAAACAGGCTGACAAGCAGAGCAGTGGCTGATTTTAATTTTGGAATTGATTGCCTGTCTTTTATCCCTCTGTTGTCCTAACAGGATGAAATATCTGTGTCTGTATCCTGTGCTGACCACATCTAAGGGAAGATTTGGTTTTATATTGTCCCTTTTAATAAGGCCTATGGGAGACAGCGTGCTATTTACATCCTGAAACAGCTCTGGGAAGATCCCTGGAAGCCCCCCTGGAATTCCACCACGTGTGGCCAGTTTGGGGTAGAAACCCCTCCGTCTGCTTGCCTGTATGTTAACTGGGCAGCTCCATGGTGCCCACCACTGAGGGTACAGCAGGGCTTCAGTACAGAAAAGAGGGCTCCACGGGCAGGCAGGAGGTGGCTGATATATCCCCCAAATAAAGAAAGGTCGTTAGAATCTATGCTGAGCACTCTGAAGGGAAAAGCCTAAGGGCCCAATCTGTGGGAAGAGTGGAAGGCTTCGTGGAGAAAGAAATAGGTGAACTAAGAGGTGAAGGTTGAGGAGACCTGAGTCAGGAGACCGACTGGCCAGATTGATGGGAGCCCTACCTAGAGGTGGGATGTGTTTAAGAGAGACAGAGGGTAGAGGATGCAGGGTTTGGATGCTGTGGTGATTGCTTTGGCCATCGTGAGGCACACTGGGAAGCTGGGGAAAGGCCTCACCCACGGGGGTGCCATGACCAGGTGTGGGCTTCGAAGACCCCTGGCTGCAGCATGAAAGGATGGGAAGGAACAGGAGCAGGGAGGCAGGGAGATCAGGGTGGGAAAAAGCCCGCAGCTGAGGGCTGAGCAAAGAAGCATCTGACCTCGTGCTTGGGTGAGCCAAACCCAGGAAGGACTCCTTTGTGTGTGTTTCTCTCTGGAAAAATGTATGAAGCGTTTGCTCCAACAGATATCAAAAGGGAAGCACGTTCACTAAGAGTGGGCCAGCCGGTAGGTATGGAATCCAGTAGCGTAGTCAAAAGTGCTGTGTGGGTGACATCCCGTCCGTTTCCATGGCAACCGCTTCCATTCCCAAAGGAGCAGAATCTTCCGCCACTGGCTTGAACAGAACGTGTCGGGGCTAGTGGAAATTGCTAGGGAGTCAAGCACAGCTCCTACAGTTAGCAAGCATCTGCCAAAGAGGAGAAGGAGATTCTGGAGCCGGGAGGGAAGTGGGAGAGTATCAGACTTCTTAAGATTAAAATAGTGAGTTAAAAGGCATTTCACTTCCCTGACCTCCGTGCTGGCTACACGTTTGGGTGAGCCACTGACCTGCGCTGGCCTCTCGGGCTCCTTCTCTCATGGGCCCTCCTCCCCCACATCTCCTGGTTCCTGTGCTGATGTCCACCTGCAGGGCTGTCCCACATGCTTTCCAGACCCATTGACCTGCTGATGCAGCTCCCCCTTCTCCTCAACCGGAGGATGTCACAGCCACCAGTGTCTTCCCCCTCATCCAGTCTCACCAGGTTTACCCCAGCCCCACCTGCTGAATGACCCTCTAAGGGTGCCTTCTCTTAACGCCATCCTCTGCAGCACTTGTCAGTCGCTTCCCCAGTTTCCCCTCAGTCAGGGCCAAAAGTCTTAACCCAGTGTCCACATTCTACATAGTGACATGCCTTGTCATGTGTGCATGCATTCACAAATTCACTCACTTGCTCATTCATTCATTCAGTCCCACAGTCGCTCACACCAAAGCCAGCGCCTGCTGGGCCCCCAGTGTGAGAGCTACTGGTAAATAAGCACCAGCCACTCACGAGTCACTTGCCAGGCCCTTTTTATGCTTTGTGCTGTGTGGCCCTGACACCAAATCTAGTTTTGCTACTTTTATATTCAAAGGAAGAGTCAGGACAGAGGGGATGAGTAACTAGACCAAGCCCACAGCTAACTCGGATTCAAACCCACACAGTCTTACTGGAGTCTGAGCTCCAGACCCCTGCGCACACTGCCTGGGACTCACCTGGAACAAAACACAGACATGTCTGCTCTGTGTTCCCACTCCTGTGTGCATTGTCATGGGATTCATCTACAAAATGGTCGCAAGGCAGGTGAGGGAAGGGACTGGCATTCATTGGCAAAGAGGGACATAAGTGAATGTTTTGGGGGAAACAGCATTGTGCTGACCTGTGTCCTAGTGACAGCCCAGGTGACCGAGGAGCACATAAGTTCATAGTTCTGAGGTCCAGCCACAATCCCTTAAGGCCCGGCACTTTGCAGAGGTATGCAGAAGGCCCTGGCCTTAGTCATGCAGTCTGACTGCAGATGACATGGCGTGCCCATGACAAGAATGTTCAGGAACCAGAGCCCTGAAGAGGCACACTTATGTGGATGCTGGTGTGAGTTCCAGAGGACCCCAGGCTTGTCTAACGTCATCAGGACAGGCTCTGTACTGGGCCCGTGTCTGGAGCCTCAGTGTAGAGGTGAGGATCACCACCAGGTTTAAACTCAGGTTCAGTGCACGAGCACTTAGCTGGCCGTGAACGTGAAACAGACGGACGCGGGTCCGGGCACACAGTGGGGCCTTCACAAAAGTGAGCAGCTGGCGCCGCCGCTCAGTGCCAATGCTCCATTCACCACCTGGACCAGTCCGACCACATGCTTCTTCCAAAGTCCCCCGTGAACCCTGATCAGAAACTGAGAAAACAGATGTGGGCAAGGAAAGGGCAGATGAGCCAAGCTGAAACCCGACCTTGGAAGCTGTGAATTTGTCTCCATGAAGCAGAACTGCCCCGCCTAAGCACAATGAACCACTTTCCCCCAAGCCCCTCCTGTTCATCGCCAAGGCGTCTGCCCACAGTCCCACAAATCTGAGAAGATTTAGAGCAGAGAGTTAGAAACTAGTGAGATTGTGCAAGAAAATTACACTCCCTTTTCTCCTGGGTCAATTTCTCCCCCACACATTTGTTCATTCACTCTCATTCAACTAAGACTTCAGTGCAGTTTACAGCATCGTGGGTTTAAAATGCCTCTATTCATATTCAGAATTGGACCACTGCCTTCCATTTTACAAATTGCTTCCTCGCAAACTGCTGGTTTGTTCCTAGAACCCTGGGCAGTAAGTGTCCATTTCCAGTTTACAGATTGTAAACCAAGACTGATTCTCAAGCCCATGACTTCCAACCCCAGGTGGGCTTAGCGCCTCATTCTTGCACAGTGCGGCTTCCAGGCCCAGTTTGCTGGGAGGTCCCAAAGCCCATGGCATCCGTCAGCAAGTCTTCTCCAGTGCAGAATTACAGAAAAGGAACGTAGCTGGTATCCCTTCTGGTCTTGTGGTTCTTACTAAAGTGGGGAGCAGCGATAGCCTTAAAGCTTGGGTGTGCTCATTACTTCTCATCAATCCTGCTCGAATTCTCTCAAGTGCAGTGCAGCCCAGTCGTTGACACACAAATGCTGCACAGTCTCCTTTTCCTTCGTGTAATGCACTATCACCTTGCTTTAGTCTTAAGCAGATACATGGTATGTGGGGGCCTGATGTTCCACACAGGGGAACAAAGGTCATCCCACACTCATGCTGAAATGCAGGCCATTGGCTGGAACACATACCACACATGTGCTCACATACACACATGTGCACACCTACTCACACGTGCACACATCCATGCATGGGTGTACGTGCTCACAGATACACACATTCATGTGCCCTCCTGCCCCTGCTCTCTGCAGAGACTTGTGAATTTGACAATGTCTTAGTTCCTTGCCATTAACAAAGTATCCCTGGAGTAAGGTTCTGCTGCCCTTGAGAAAGCATTCCATCCAGGTTGAATTTTAGGTAAGAGCCTTCCTTTTCGAAAAGAGAGACTCTTGAGGCACATTTTCAGATCCACAAAATGTAAAGGTCTGCCTAGCCTGGAGTTTCAGTCCCTTAACCGGCTGTGACCTTGGACAGTCACTCAGCTCATCGGGGCCTCAGTTTCCACATCTGCTCAGGAAAGGGGCTTGCTAATGAGGAAGTTGGCCTGCGACAGCCTGAAGCTTCCTTCCAGCTAGAACACCGTGATTCAAATACTAAATCAAGACAGTTTGGCACATTGCATATGGCTGTAAAGTTCCAAAAAAAAAACATTGAAAATCATTTTCAGTCTGCATGTTCCCTAACAAACTTGGTGGGTGAGCAGTCCTTTTTAATCACAAGGTCAGACCATTTTTTTGTTAGCAATTTAGCATATAAAATTCCTTTCTTTCTAGCCCACTGAGAGTTGGGTAAGAGAATTGTGATTATACTTCCAGAATGGCATGGAGTGGAGGGCTCCTATTTTCAAGCACTTGGGTTCTTATTCCATCTTTCTCTTACCCACCATTATATTTGATTGATAGTATTAAACAGAAGGAAATTTTATGTTACGGGAGTGGGTAAATGCATTAGGTTAAGTAATAAGTATATAAAATACATGGTTAGAGGTTTTGTCAAGAAAAAGATGTAATTTTGTGGTTATGCATGTTTGGGGCTATTTTCTAGGTTGTGTTTTGTTGGTAGAAACAAAATGTATTGGATCAGCACAACGAGGCAAGTAACAACCGTGCTGATAGGACAATGTCTTGTTCAGTGACGTCTTTACAGACCCGGGTTTGACACTCTGAAGACAATCGGAAGGGGACGCTTTGGGAAAGTTGACAAGGGGCACCAGAGCACCTTGGGTGTGATGGATGCCCACTGCGTCTCACCGATCTGCTATGTCCAGATGCAACGGGCCGTGTGTGCCCATCACAGACCCAGACACGGGGCGCACACTCAACCGTTGACTTTCCTGAGCGGGCACTGCTGGCTCCTGATAGCGATGCGACATGCAGTGCCCACCACCCTGCTGCCTCCTCAGGGGGTCAGCCTCCCCAGGAGGGTAGAAGGGTACATGTCCTCTACTCCCCAAGTCAAACTCCCCAACCGATTATGTGACGCACGGTGAGATGAGCATGACTTTGAGTTGTGGATTTATCTGTGTGATACTTAGGATTGTATAAGTGTTGCAGTATTGAGTGAATCATATTTTTTTAAGCACAAAACCTTTGTGACATTGTAATTGTCGTGGAGGACCTGGACTTCGCAGTTCTACTCATGATGCTTGGTAACCTGGAAAGTCTGTCCCTTCCTAGATGAGTCAGGAGTGAGCAACGTGACTTGTTTGCAGGTGAATGAAAAGCAATGTGAGAGCTATGAAATAAATTGTTGATTCTTGTAATGACTAGAGAGGTGGGTGCTTAAAGAACCATTTATGAGCACCAACATCTACCCCCTCCTCTTCAAAAAGCAATACTTCAACCAAGTTGTTGGACTGGAAATTAGTTTTATACTAATTTGTTCTCAGCTCATGCTTTAATGAGTTTGTATTTCTGTGTATTTAATTAAAAGTACATTTGATAAATAATCTATTAAAAATAAATTGAGACTGAGAGTAAATGAGTTTGAAATTTCAGAGGTCAGTCATTAAGATTATTGTCATCGTTTGGTTTTTAATTTCCTAACCAATACTCAGCTGCCTCGGCAGCATTTCACACATCTCTAAAATGGAGTATGTGCAATAGTATCTGTGTCAAAGTCAAAAACAGCTATTGTGGTGTTCCCAGTAGCTTCAACTATGGCATCAGCCTCCGTTCTTTCACTTTCTGTGTCATCTTCAGCACTCACATGCTGGTTGGGCACCTGTGACAGATATCTGCCCACCCTGTGCAGAGGGGCCAGGCCCCTCTGATGTCCAGGACACTACAGTCCAGTTACAGGTCTTCTCATATTTACAGGCTTGTCATCTCTCCTCTAAGTATGAGCAAGAAAGGACTATAGAAGCTGGAGAGGCAAGATGGCTGCAAGGTGCCCCTGGCCCAGAGATGCCTGATGTGACTGACTGGCTGGGTGTCCCCCACCATTCTCCCTCACATGTCCATTCCCTTCGATGACAAATGTTCACTGAAGGGAACAGTAGTGCCAGGGGAGGGACAGGGCACCATGAGTGCCAGGCTCCCACACCTGCATCTTCAGGCAAACAGAGCCACCCCTGTCCCTGAACTGCCATTCTCCCCTCCCACTATCCTTGCATAACTTCCGCCTATGGCAGTTCCCTCTCTGCCTTTGTCCCTGGACACCTAGCCATCCTTCGGTGTGGGGGTAGTGGGGTGTCAAAAAAGATCCCACAAAACTCCTGTTTGAAGTTGATGGAATCAAAAGTATTAAAGCAACCAAAATTGACTACAAACTATTAAGTGAATAAAATGGTCCAGCAGGAGGGTTTGACAGATAACAACTTAAAACATAAGAGCTTTCCTTTACATTAAAAATATCCAGGTATAATATAAAACGAAATAATACAAAAAAATACTCCTGAGATCAACAAATCTATACAATACCTAGGTATAAGCCTAAGAGAAACTTTCCATAGATATATGAAAACTAAATCTAAAAATAGACTGAAGAATATGAATAGAGCCTTGTTTATTGAGGTAACTTTGATTTATAAAATGATATGTTTAAAAGTGCAGGTTCACTCTTCATCAAATATATAACAAATCACACCCGCCACCACATTTCTCTTAGTCCTCAACTACTGTCCATTGGACCCCAATTTACCTTTTGAGTCAAGCTTTCCCCCCGACTCCCTTACGCATTTTTTTTTTATTGAAGGGATATTGCATTTTGACATTAACTTGTTTTGAGTTAAATACATAATAGCAAATTTACATCTATATATTACACATAAGTTTACCAGTATTTTCCCCCTTTTTTCTCCCCTTCATTTGAATTAATCCCCTTTATACTGTTTCCCCCCACCCCTCCCCCATCTCTTCAGTGCCCCTTGATTTGCCTTTTATCCCCACTTCTAAGAGTTATGGTTGTTTGGATTAGTTCTCTCTGTCTCTCTGTCTCTGTATCTCTGTCTCTGTCTCTCTCTCTCAGTTTAGTGTTGTTTAATTTGTCTTTTTTAAAGGTGGAAACATACCATGTGCTCGAATAGGAAAACTCTATTGTAAAACTAAGAGTCTTACTAAATTGATCTATACATTCGATGTAGTTCAAGTGGTAACATGAATAGATTATTACAGAACTTAAAAATAAACCTATTTTGCTATCTACCGGTGTAAATTTGCTATTATGTATACTTCAAACCCAGTTAATGTTAAAATGCAATATTCCTTCAATAAAATCAATTTTTTATAAAATTGATTCTAAAATTCACCTGAAAGAAATTAGGCAACAATATACTAGAAGTTTTTGGAAAAAAAATAATAACAGTGCCAAGAGGAAATTTGCTCTTGACAAGTTTGCCAAGACAAGAGGGGGAAAGAATTATTTTTTATAAATGGTGCTGGGACAGCTAGATATTCATGTGCATAAAAATGAATTTGGACTCCTACTTCTGGTCAAATACAAAAATTAATTTAAAATGGATCAAAGATCTAAATGTAGAGCCAAACCTATAAAACTCTTCAAAGAAGCCAGCTATATGAATCTTCATCACCTTAGGATAGATAATGGTTTCCTATATAAGGCATTCAGAGCATAAACAGCCAAAGAAAAAAGTAGATCATTTTGACTTAATCAAAATGAAAAAATTTTACACTTCAAAAGACATGATTGAGAAAGTGAAAAGACAGCCCACAAAATGGGAGAAAATATTTGCAAATCATACATTAGATAAGGGTCTAAAAGCCAGAATAAATAAAGAACTCTTCCAATTTGACAATAAAAGGACAATAATCCAATTACAAATTAGGCAAAGGATCTGAACAGACATTTCTCCAAGTAAGATATACAGTAGACAATAGCATGTGAAAAGATTAAAAATTAGCCATTAAAAAATGAAAATCAAAGTCACAAGATACTAATAGCATCAAGACATAGAAAGGGTTGATTTTTGAGAGGAAGGCTTTTTATTCAAGTATGGGTCACTTGGAAAGAATGGAGATCTAGTGTCCAAAACAACCATCATATCTCTCATGTGGAGTCAGGGCTTTTTAAAGGGACAAGGTAAAGGGCTTGCCGGCAGGAATGCAGGAAGGGGATTTGGGAAAGAGATGTCAGATATGCAGGACCTGGAGGCTGTTGCTTTGGTATTATCGATGATTATCCCATGGTAAGAATATTGTTAAAATGTCCATATTACTCAAAACAATCTATAGATTCGGTGTTACCTCTATCAAAATCCCAATGGCATTCTCTCAGAAATAGAAATAAATCCTAAATTTTTTATGGAACCACAAAAGATCCTGAATAGCCAAAACAATCTTAAGAAATAAAATCAAAGCTGGAAGCATCACATTTCCTGATTTCAATCTATGTTACAAAGGTATAATAATCAAAAAAGTATGGTACTGGCATAAAAACAGAGGCATAGCTCAACAGAACAGAATAGTGAGCCCAGAAATAACCCCAGGCACATACAGTCAATTAATTTATGACAAAAAAAAGGCAAGAATAAACAATGAAGAAAAGAGAATATCCTCAATAAATGATATTAAGAAAACTAGATATCACATGCAGAAGAATGAACCTGAACCACTATCTTACACCATGTACATAAATTTAAGTTAAATGAATTAAAGACTTGAATGTAAGACTGGAAGCCATAAAATTCCTAGAAGAAAACATGGGTAGTAAGGTCCTTGACATCAATCTAAATGATAATTTTCTGGATTAGAGCCCAAAGACAAGGACAATAAAAGTGAAAATCAGTTGACTTCATCAAGGAAAGAGTCTGCATGGTAAAGGAACAAATCAACAAATGAAAAAGCAACTTGCTGAATGGGAGAAGATATTCACAAATTATATATCAAATAGAGGATTGATATTCAAAACATATGAAGAACTCATACACCACAGTTCTTAATAATCTCATTAAAAATGGGCACAGTAGTTACATAGGCTTCCTTTTTCAGAGGAAGACACACAGACGGTCCGCAGACATATGAAAAGATACTTATCACCACTGATCACCAGGGAAATGCAAATCAAAACCACGCAAGCTATCACCTCACTTCTGTGAGGTCAGAAAGACGGGGAACATATTGATGAGGATGTGGAAAAAAGGAAACATTTGTGCACCCTGAGTAAGAATGTAAATTGGTGCAATCACTGTAGAAGACAGTGGAGAGGTTCCTTAAAAATTAAAAAATAGAACTACTAAGTGATCCATCCATGCCACTCCTGTGTATTTACCTGAAGAAAACAAAAGCAATAATTCAAGATATCTGCACCCTTATGTTCACTGCAACATTATTTACAATAGCCAAGATATGGAACCACTTAATTGTCTATTAATAGATGAATGGATAAAGAAGATATGAGATATAAATGAAGATATGTATGTGTGTACATGTATATAAGGGAATACAACTCAGCCATGAAAAATAATGAAAAGAATGTTATTTGTGACTACATGAATAAACCTTGAAGGTATTATGCTAAATAAAATAAAACAGAGGCATTCCCTGGTGGCCTAGTAGATGTGGTCACCAGGTATAGTCTACATACATCTCAAGAACCCAGGTTTGAGAGCCAGGGCTGGGGAATAACAAGATGGAAAACTAAATAATATAAAATGTTCTTTCTTCTTTCTTAAAATAAATAAATATACATAAGTAAATAAAATAAGTTGAGAGAGGTAAAATTCTGTATGATTGTAATTATATGTGGAACCTAAAAATCAAGACAAATCAAGCTAAACTAAAATCAGACACAGAAAACAGGAGATGGGTGAAAAGAGTGAAGGGGATGAAGAGGTACAAACTTCCAGTTACAAAGTAAAACATCAAGGAGATACAATGTGCAACAGAAGCTAAAGTTAATAATATGGTACTGCAAATTTGAAAGATATAAGATAACAGACTCATTTTGATGATTATTTCATAAGGTAAACAACAATCTATACCTAAAACTAAAATAATTTTGTATATCAATTATAAAGTAAGGATACTAAATTTTAAATTAAGTTAAAAAGACATTTCTCACAGAATAGCAAAGCATTAGTATCCTAAATATATAAAGAACTTCTAGAATCAATAAGAAAACTTCAAACGCAATAACCTATGGCCTGCAATCCTCCCAGCCACAACTTTAGTTACCTTTCAGATGATCCTGAATTTCGTCCCCTCTTACCCTGTAACAAAGAGATCACCTTAACCCCTTTCTCATGATAGCAGGTTTCTTCAGCCAGTCAGTCGTTCCAGTTCTCTTTCTTAGCAAGGTCCAGGGAGCTTTTGGAATTTTGTCTTCTGTAGAATACTGGACACCCAGCTCTTCCCTGAGAAAGTGAATTACTGTTGAGTGTGAAGGAGACGTGTCACAAGGAGGGCACAAGGATGGGCTGAAACGAGCATTCACTTCTCTGTCCCCTTGAGGGCCATGACCCACATGCAGCTGGCATTCAGAGGACTTGAGTAAGATGCTGAGTGTACCAGCCTTTCTTGCTAGTCAGCCACTTAATTTGGGCTGCAACATTACCTTTCTTTAACCACAAAATTAACCTTGATTCCGGATACACAGCTGTCTTCACTAAGGAAGTATCCATGCTGTGGTTTCTTTTCGCAAGCAACATTATTAAAGAAATGGAATGCTGCAAATTTGTCACATGAGGATTTTTGTTAGGACTTAGAAGAACTTCCTCTTTTTCTTTCTTGCTGAGATAGGCTTTCCAGTCTCAAGTGGACAATTCAATGAGGTCCCCTCTCTCTCTTGTCACCCCACCCCCCCACCCCCTGCTCTCCTCTGCTTTTCTGTCTTCATAAGACATAGATTTAGTCCTCATTGCACTACATTGCACATGTGCTTAAATACCCATACAGCTCCTCATCTCATTACAAAGGACAGTTTACATGAGGGGGAAATGGTGATATCAACATGATTTGTTCTGCTGCTGAATCTTGTGAAACAGTGGGCGTCAGGACTTTCCTGAAGCGGGTGGGAGAGACTAGAATGGAACAGGATGCATTTTGAACGCTGATTGATAATCCCCAAGTCAGTAAGATATTCTTGCCATAGATCCTGGCTGGGACATGTCGGGCTGAGCATTAAATATTCAGATGGCTGTTTTCATTGCTGGTGCAAAAGGGGGTTCAGTCCCTAAAAGCAGGTGAAGGGGATGGAGGCAGTGTTGACTGAAGAAGGCAAGAAGCTCTCATGACTGAAACCACTTTCTCCCCTTTCAGGGTCATTGTTTCTACCATGGACATGTGCATGGACATGCTGGCTCCACGGTCAGTCTCAGCACGTGTTCTGGCCTTAGGTAAGTGACCTTGGCCGTGATGGCACTGCTCTTTATTTTAATAATATTTTTATTATTATCAACTTTGTGCATAAAGCCAGTTCGCAACGGCCAAGATAGTGCTGCTCTGAAGACCACGCCTGCAGACCCCTCCTCGATGGCTGTCCTAGTGACATTCACACTAAACTGTAATGCTGGGGACTCCATACTCCAGACACAGCACGAGGCCCCGACTACTGTCTCTGCAACTGCTGCTCTCTCAAGGTCATTCTCACGCCTGGCAGGTCAAAAACAGTTGCACCAACTGAGGTTCAGCGTCCAGGGTCATGAATGTGGCCTTTGTGTGACTCTGATGCTTGGCAATGCCTGCGTTAAAATCAGATATTCAATATTCACTTGTAAACTGCTCGCCTAATACAAATGACGAAGTTCACACATCTCGCTAGGAAACCAAGTAAAGGAACAACTGACCAAGGAGAGGTGGGGCCTTCACTCCCACAAGGGGGGCACCTGCCTTTCCTGAGGACTGCCCGACCCCTCCTTCCTCATCCAGGGTGCTCCCCAGGAACCCAGCTTGTTCCACACATTCCTAGTCACCTCAACCTTTTCCCTGATGGTGGATTGATTTTCCTCCTGCATTGATTTGGCCTGTGGCTGCAGAGCCTGGATCTGCGGGAGGAAAGCAGAGACGGACCAGGATGGGCAGGAGCCACTCAGCAATGGTTTGGGTCCTGGTAGGATTGTGGAAAATGAGCTTCCATGTACACACCACACACACAAAACACACACACACCACACTCACTGGACACACACAAGGCCACATGCAATACACACTGCATACAACACACTGTCACATAAACACGCTACATATTATACACACAACACATGCTATGTGCATGAGACCACACAACATGCTACATACTATGCACAGCATTTATACATATGCTGCACACAGCAAATACTCACCGTATACATGCTGCATAGACCATACCGCACTCCACACGTGCTGCACACACACCGCACACACTTCCCTCACAACGCACACTGCAGCACACATACCATGCACACAGCACACACATAAACACAATGAAACGCACACCACACACACACACCACACACCACACCACACACACCACACACACCACAC
>RJWH01008189.1:0-32824 GCA_004363575.1 Solenodon paradoxus
CCTCCCTCCCTTCCTCCCTTCCTCCCAGCACTGTTGCCAGGGGCCTTTTGAACAGAAAACCACCAAGAGAACTAGCACAGAAATGGGAAAGGCTGACACTAAATGGGCTGAGAAGGGCACTTTGCTTGTGGTGTGAAAGTGGAGACAAGGAGGCAGAGTGTCACCACATTCACCCCACTTGGGAGCAGGATGTGGGACTTGGGTTTTCCCCACTTTGTGCATATCAAAGTGCTGTGAGTGTTGGCTTGGGGTCACGAGTACTTTTATTTACTTATTTATTTTTAAAGAGAGGAAGGAAGGGAGAGGAGGAAGCAGTGTAGGAAGGAAGGGAGGGAAGAAGGAAGGCAGGAAGGCAGGAAGGGAGGGAAGAAGGAAGGCAGGAAGGCAGGAAGGCAGGCAGGAGGGAAGGAAGGCAGGAAGGCAGGAAGGCAGGAAGGAAGGCAGGAAGGCAGGAAGGCAGGAAGGAAGGAAGGCAGGAAGGCAGGAAGGCAGGCAGGAGGGAAGGCAGGAGGGAAGGCAGGAAGGCAGGCAGGAAGGCAGGAAGGGGAAGAGGAGACACCTTTAATAACTTATTTATTTTGGATGTGCCCTGGCCTGGGTCGAGAACCCAGGCCCTTGGGTTTTACATGGTTCACGTTCTAGCCGCCGGCTTAGAGCCTGAGCCGCCAGGGAGTGCCCGCAGCCACACATGAGCGAGTCTGCACAGAAGCAACCCGCAAAGAGTGAGTCTGTGCAGTGGACTGAGACTGCAGAAAGGCAGATGTAAGTGCGGTGGTCCTTGGATGACCATCGCCACTTGTTTCCACTGCTATTAGCAAGGCTTTTTCTTCTTCATTTCACAATAAATACCCACATGGGAGACAAGCACAGACTGCACGTGGCCTTCTCGGGGCTCCTCCCCTGCTCGCCACGCAAGGCCGGTGGCCCAGAAATGGGGGCCGTGAGGCTTACGTGGCCTGCAGCCTGGGCAGGGCCGCCCCAGTGGAGTGTCTGGAGTGGCCGTGGTGGGAGCTGTGACGCTCACACTCCTGGCCCCAGTGTGGCCGTGGTCACAGGAGACTCGGGACCCCTGCCCAGCTACCGGCTTCGGCCAGTCCTCCCAGGGATCATGCCTTGCTGGGTGGCAGGCCTGTGACCTCAGCCCCAAAAGAAGCCTCAGTATTCTCTCTCTTATGTTGTGACGAATGGCTGAAACCTGGGGAAACCCATTAATTATAAAAATAGTGCCATTTGTTTGATAGAAAGTCTTCCCCAAACTTGGGCTCCTTAGAGGAACCCAGGAAAAAAAAAAAAAGAGTTCCTATGATGGAAATAATTACTTATTGCTTTACATTAAGTAAAAGACACCCTTTTTTAAAAGACCTTTGGCAAGAAGCCAGCTCACCCACTGACGGGGTTCGGAGGGCGCCGTTGGAAGGGGAACTTGCAGAGGACAGGACAAGCATCGTCCGAATTCCTGGCCATGGGGCCAGGAAATTCCAGGCCACAAAGGTTGCTAACATTTTTACCTGATTCGCCTCCGGATTTGAAGTTCTGTGAATGGCTTGTTTGTCTAACTCAGCTCTGCTCAAATCAATCTTTCATGCTCCCCCCTCAGGAAAGATCGCCTTGGGTCGAAGGTCACAGGTCACTGTGGTTCTCAAATACCTACCCACTTTGTAAGAGTTCCAAAGTGGACAATTACCCAGAAATTAGCGAGGAACCAAAGCAAGTATTTCAAAGGGCTAATTGGGAAAAAATGAGGACAGCATGTGCAGGAGTGGATCGAGTGTTGCTTTTGTGGCGATGCCAATTAATATCCAGCTTTTCCTCCAGCCCGTTTTCTCGTAACAGGGAATATGATTGAAAGCACCTGCTGCTGATGCAGCCTTCGCCGGCTCACGTGTGTGGCGCGCGGGCGCTGTCCGGATGACGAGCATCTTCAGCCTGCCTGCGTGCCCCCCACACCATCTTCGAGCTGCGTGTCAGGACACACACGTCCCACAGAAGATGCCCTGGCAGTGCTATGTGCCGGCTTCCACTGAGAAAGAAACTCCTGAGGAGGAGAGCTTTCGGAAGCCGTCACAGATTTTAACTCACTCTTGGTTTCTTCCTTGCGTTCGTTTTGAAAGGAAAGGTACAGGCTGGACTGAAGGTGAGCGGAGGCAGGCAGGCAGGGAGAGGAGGAAGCAGCACTTTATTTATTTCGTGTTCATCTGGGCTGTTCCCCCGGCCCTGGGATATGAGCCCCAGTGTTTGTGGTGCAGGTGGACTGCGCCAGCCGAAGGCGGCTCACCTAACGGCTACGCCACCAGGGTGTGCCCATTTCTGACGTCTTAGGGGCCAAGCTTCTATTCATTCTGATTTAAAAGAGAGTCAAAGTGTTCATCAACACATGCAAAAAATAGAGCAGTGGGAGCCATTGGGCAGGTAGACTCCGGAAGGCGGGCCAGGGATGCCCAGGTGCAGCCGCGTAGATAAGGGGACCCCGGACAGTGTCTCGAATAGAGGTGCTCGCAAGGGGTGGTGGGCTTGGGCACCTCACAGCGTACAGCCTTGGCCTCCTGGAGAGCCGGGGAGTTAGGATAAAGACACCTCATTTTTGCACAGGGGACTAGAAGACTTTTGAATAATTGCTTCTTTGCGGTATGACCTCCAAACAGTGACATCTAGAAATCTCATATTTGCCTGCATGCTCTTTTTCAAAATCAGTTTTGGGCAAATTTTAACATTTCTACTGTGAATTTTTAGGGTAAGGATTAAAACAAAGTCTCTGTTAATATTTCTCTCTCTCGTCCAAGAGCCCAAGACTCTTCAGAACATTCCAGTCCGATTCCTCTTGATCAGAGCCAGCCTCTGCAACTGTCCCTCTTCCCAGGGGACACTGCAGCACAGGAGAACTTGACCTCTGCCCAGTGAGCCTGACCCTTCTCGACTCAGCAGTGAGATTCCAGAAAATGCAGCCCAGCTTCCAGGGGCTGAATAGATTCACTCCAAGCACCTGTTCATACTCTATGGGTTAAGGGAAGAGAAGTCGCTGTGGGGACATCTGCTGTGTACTAGGGGCTGTGCTGGCATGTGTCTGCCTCCTGTCATCTTTCTAATGATGTCACAAAGCAGACATTCTGTAGGACCGTCTAAATGAGATGGCACCGAGAGGTTAAGTAACTGACGTGAGGTCACCCAGCTTCAGGACCAAGCTGGGATTCAAACCAGATGTGTCTGTCTTTGGGGCTTCTATGGGGTCACACTTGGCAGAAGCTCTGGAGTCACCACTTGGGAGAGATAGTGTCCCTGAAAGTCCACCGAGGGGGCTGGAGGAGTGAGGCTCATTGGTCCAGGAGGGGAGGAGGCGGGTGGAAGAGCCAGATGCTCCAGCCATCTCAGCTCATTGAAGCCTGATCCCTCCTCAGCTTGCTGTGACCTGGAATCTCAACAGATGGGCACATACTGCCCGAGGGTCTGAGAGAGGCTAGCAGACATGCAGCCCTGGCTGCCGTGCCCCTGCTCTGAGGGCCTGGGGCTGGGGCGGCTCTGGAAAGCGAGCTGCAGCCCACACTGGTGACTAGAAAACCTCAGGCCAGAATTCTACGTGGGTGGAGGCTGCGTGTCTAAAGGGCTGATTGTCTCGAGGGCAGCAGACCCAGGGAGACAGGCAAATCCCGGAGATAAAGCAGATGTCAACAGAAGCATTCAAACAACATGATGCGTTGCCGGAAGAGATAGTGAGGAAGATAAACAAGGGCCTAGGAAAAGTGCCTAATGGATCTAATGCTCATTCAATGGAGAAAACTCAGCCTTTTGCAATGCTGGACAGTGTCTCTTTGAAGAAATGATGGGCTGTTTAGAAATGCCCTGTAATTGGATGCGTGTGGGGCCTGGCTCGCAGACTGTTCCTACACGTGTGTGAATGAATGAATGGATGCTTAGGCACTGATTCATGACTCAATGACCGATTGGGGCGGGAGGGTTGGAAACCGAGGTCTCTGGGTGCATTAGACTGAGAGGTTTCCACAGTAAAATGAGGACTGTCCCAGGCACTAGCTCTTCCTAGTTGTTTCCCTAATCACTGTGAACTGAGCCTAAATCAGACCCAGTCCCTGCTCTCCAGGAGTTTGCACAGGACCAGGACAGATGAGTGTGATGTTATGCCGCATGTCACGGGAGAGCCAGGGGCAAGAATCCAGCGGTGGAGTCTCTTGGGAGGAGGAGCAGACACTGGAAGTGAGGGCTAAGGGAGGAGGAACTCTCCAGAGCTCTGCAAGGACCTTGGGAAAGGCCTTGGAGCTAAGGGACAGCTGGGACAAAGACCCAGGGACTCACACAACAATGGTTTGGTTCAAGAGTTGGCAGGCAGCGTGTGTACGTGTGTGTGCGTGTGCGTGCGTGTGCGTGCGTGTATCTGTGTGTCTGTTGGGGGAAGCTGGGGTCTGCAGGGAAAAAAGGGCTGGGGGTGGGGAGATGATGAGTTTGGAGAAAGATTTAAGAGCCCAGGTGACAAGCTGTAGGTCATGTGGAGAAAAAATAAATTTGGCGCATGCTGGTGGAATGGTGGTTTGTTCAGCTGCTATGACTGAAGCACAGGCCACCTACATCCCAAGGACCCCGGTTTGTGTCCTATGCCGGTGGTGGGGGGTGGACAACAAAGATGAACAACTAAATAAAATAAGTACTTCCACCTCTTGCTTCCCTCCTGCCTGCCTACTCGCTTTTATTCCTACCTGCCCCTTTTCTTAAAAAAGAAAGATGATAATATAGGCAATGAGAAGCTATTGAGGGTTTTTGAAGCAGGGGGACAGAGTCCGGTATTTCAGGGTGCTGCCTGTGCTCAACAGGTGTTTACAGAACCAACTCGGGTCAGGCATTGGGCTGGAAGAGTGAACGAATGAACAGACGCGTGGCTCTCTGCCCAAAAGAGTTTCTTAACTTTTTCAGTCGCAGTGAGAGTCCTTGAAATTCAAGGAGCAGCTGCAGTGACGTTTCGGCCCATGGCCTCTGTCAGAGAAATCCTTCTGAGCAAATCTAGCCAGAAGACTGCCAGCCCTGGTTCCAGCCACCACCCCTTATCTGTTTTTCTTTTTCCAAAAGACCTTGAGGACTGTAGTCAATTCCCCTAGAAAACAGTTACACAATTTCCCTCGGAGAAAGCGCGTTTCCACCTCCGAAGAAGAATAAGTCCTTTCTTTTCTGCAGAGCTGGCCATTGGAGGCCCAGGTGGGGACTGCAGGAGAGGCAGCGCCGGGAACAGCCGGCCTGGCTCTCATTTGGGGGTGACTGTTTGTTTTTTCATTAAACAAAGTGTGCAGGGCCCCAGAGGCCGATGAAGCGGGTGGGGGATTTGTGCAGCCCTGGACTGTGAGCAGCCCTCCATTCTGCCCCCGCAGCGCCCCTCTTTCTGGGGCTGCAGGTCCTGTAAATGGTGCCTTTGAGGAGGCGGCACTGGTGACAGCGAGGCACCCACTCCACTCGGCCACTGAATTCTGAAAGCTGATTGTCCCTCCCCAAGCCCTGCCCTCCTGCGACATTCCTTGCGTTGACCATTGTCTGCAGAAAGAGTCCATTGTCCCGGCTGACCTCTCTGCTGACGGAGCACATGAGACAGCAGAGCTTCGGGGAGAAAGAAATCCCCCCAAAACAACAGAAACCCTGAGCCCCGCCGGAGGCAGGGCTTAGACAGGCCTGCTGAATTTCCTGATTTGCTGGTGCTCTTCCCAAGAGGAAATGCGCCCCATTATGGAAGGTCAGAGCTTTATCTCTGGGCTGGAATGACACCATTTGTGCCTTTGTGTCAATAGCACTGAGAGGCCTTGTTTGGCGTTATGTGGCCAGCGCTGGGAAGGGCTTGTGTGAAGCAAAAAAAAAAAAAAAAAAAAAGAAGAAAAGAAAAAAATCCAGAATACTGTTTACCCTGCAGGCAGCCTGGGCCACCCTCTGCCCTGGGATGTCAGCCCGCTCCCCAGAGCCCCTGGCTGCTCCCTGGCCTTGAATGAAGGGCAGGCAGGCAGCTGGCAGGGACAGGTAGTCCGTGCCAGCTCTGAAAATATGGAGAGACAGTCAGGTTCCCAATCCTGTCCCCACTCCTGTGACCCGGAAGATCTAGCCTCTCTCAAGACCCCCACTTCAGAATGAAAGGTGAGCACCTGGGAGCACAGAATCATTGCCCCTGGGTGCAGGCAGTGTCCTGAAGCCTGTTCAAGTGCTTTGGGGTTTCAGCCTCAGAGTCAAGACGCTTGCTACTCAAAGCGGTCCCAGGCCCCAGCCATTACCAGGCGCATATGAGGAATGCAGGTTACCAGGCCCTGCCCCAGAACAGCTACATCCGAAGCTGAGTTTTAACACGATTCCTTGGGTGGATTTGCACTTGGCTTCCAGGAGCTTTGTTTGACACCAGGGCGTCACAAATGCGCTGCCCGTGGGAATTCCCTGGGGAGATTCTGAAAGTTCCGAGGTCCAGGCTGAGGATGTCTGTTCCTCTCTGGAGGCGAGATGGAGTGAGGTATTGTCTGAAACTCCTGAGAGAGTTCCAGGTTTGACGCAAAGGAGCTGCTTCTGAGTGACAGGTGTCCCCGGAGTTGCTGATGCTTTGTTGATGAAGGTGTTCATCAACATCTTCACATCTGCAATGCCTTTCTGGCCGAAAGAACTCCTATTCATCCTTCAAAACCCAGTTTAAAGCCTCCTCCTGTGTGAGGCATTCCTCGATCTCCTGAAGTAGGAAAACACTTCTTGCTCTGAGTCCACTGTCCTCTGCATTCTTCTCTGACTGCATGAGTCATGTTAAAAGTGTTAATGTCCTTTACACAGGACTGAGAGCCCTGGGGACAGGGACTGTATCCCACTTACCTGGCATCCCCAGGATCTAGGGCAGGGCCTGGACACGAGCAGATGCTCGGACAGTGCTGTGGACTGTGGACAGGTGTCTAATGGATGGATGCCTGAATGGCTAGAGGGTGAGTGGAGACACGTGCCCTGCGCCTAAAATGCTGAAATGCCACGCAAGAGTCTGCCTTGCACAAAATTAATGAGACTAGCCCTCTGACCGTGTGGTGATGGAGGTTTGATCATAGAACTGTGGGGAGAGGGCGTCCTCCAATTCTCTCACTGCGTGCTTTAGGTCTGCTGGGCTCGGGGGGACCGCCCTGTGCTCACTGTTTCCTCTGCAGCCAGTACCCTTCACGCCCCACTGAAGTGGTCCTCTCTGACCCGTTCCCTGTCCTGCGGGGTGAGAGAAGATCCTCCCATGACTGGGAAGTAGAGATTCTGCATTTCCCAATGAGGCTGGTATTGTTACCTGTAGGACAGGTGACTGTCCGTGTGTGGTCAGGCCCGGGAAGGCCAGCCTGAGGGCGGGGAGGAAGGTGGAGTCCAACGGGCTGAGCAGAGGGTTTGGTCATCTTCATTGCTATGTGTCTGCGCAGGCTCATCACCAACAAGGTCAGGGCCCTGGCTGGCTGAAGACCTTCTTGGCCAGAGGCCAGAGAGACCGCCCAGTCTGCATGCGGACTCCCTCCCTATCAAGGACTTACGAAGCTGAGAGTCCTGGAGGATGGGCAGAGGTCAGAAAATCAGAAAAAAATGGGTACAAAAGAGGCAAAGGGAGGTGCTGGGAGCTGGGATACAGAGGCCAGGGGTTGGGGGTGCAGGGGTTTGTGCTAAGGGACCAGGGGCAGAAACAGCAGAGTGGAGGGAACTGGGCATACCCAGGGGGAGGGTCTGTCCGGTGACAGTGGTGTGATAGGAAGAAGAGCGTTGAGAACAGCGAGGAGGGACCTGTGGACCTTCTGGCGGTGGAAGGAGGGACAGGTGGGGCAGCTGCTCGATTAGTGACAGTTGGACTGGACTCCCGTGGACAGCACCTGCTGCAGCACCCCTGGACCGTGGTGAGGATACTATTCCCGCGTCATCACTGCTCAACTGCTCTGGGATCCCGGGATAGACGTAGGGGGTGTCCATCTCCTGGTCTTCCCCGTTTTCCTGCACAGGCCAGGGCTGCTTTCAGGTTCTGAGCCCAGCGGGGTGGACTCACAGAGAAGGGACCTTCACTAGGCAGAGGTAGCCCGAGGCATCCTTTTATTGACAGTGGGTGAGAGGTGTGGGGAACTCGGCAGGCACCTGCTCCTCCAGGAAGGCTCCTGATAGCCCCAGAGGGGCTGACCACCTCTCGGGTGGACTCTGTGTCTTTACTCCCCCTGCCTACAGATATGTCCCCAGTGGCACCCCCAAGTCTGCGCGATTGCCCAGGCTCCTGGTCATGCCCTTCTGGGGTGTCGTGGATGCCAGCTGGGGACTTGGTGGAACTTCAGCAGGGAAACCTCGCTTAAGTGGGCTGATTGCCTCTTGCTGAGAATGCACGGCTTGGGTTCTGGGGTGGGGGCGGACAGGAGCCCAGGATGTGCTCCACGGCAGTCTCTGTGATTACGAGAGGGCTGACGGCCGTACCAGGTGAGAGATGGCGGAGTGTCTCAGGTGGGGTCTGATGCGGTCACCGGGCTGCCAGGGAGAGACTCAGGCTCTGTCGCTCATTAGTGGCAGAACCCAGGGTGGAGATGGGATGTCCGGGCCTCAGAGTCCACATCTGTCAAATGGGTTGCTGTGGGGATTTGGTACCTGAGTGCATTCGGAGTCTCTGGCACAGTGGGGATCGACTGGGGTAGCTGTGCTCCCCAGCTGGGGGCTGTGCCCCGGTTTCAGGGTACTGATGTGATCAGTTTTTGAAAAGGCAACAGTGACTTGAGTCTGCTTAGCCATGAGTCTGCCCATCATCATAGTGACTCACTCAGAATTCAAGGCCAAAGGGAGCAAAACCGAGACCCCAATTTAAAAAATTTAAGCATATTTTATTGAGGTAACAAGTGTGTACAATGGCACTGCCCTCCATGTCCCCTAGAGTAGGGACCGGTGTGGCTGGGGGCCTGGGCTGTGCTGAGCTGGCATCCTGCTTTTTCTCAGTGCTCTGCAACTCTGCGCCCTGGAAGCTCTGCTGTTCAACCCTGCACGCGGGGCTGGGACGCTAGAGAGTGACAGCTCCTCCCAGGGAGTGCGGCCTGGTGACAGGCTGGCATCTGACCAAAGACAAGCTGAGGGGTCAGGTAAAGCCATTAAGAAGCTCTAGGGTTGAGGATGCTTCCTTGGACACTTTATAAAGGTAGATCTTTCTCGACGAGTTACATCCAGATAAACACACTGTGCGCGGAAAACGTAAGTCAAGCGCATTTCTGTGCAGAGCCCACCGCACATCATAGCTGAGTCTAACTTACCTGAGACGCGTTAGGGCCCTGACCTTAGTCTACAGGTGGGGCCGATCATCTGATGCAAAACCTGGTTTAGAATCAAGTGTTGAGTATTTCCTGTAATTTATTGACTGTTGTGCGAAAGGCAAAGGACAGCCTGTCAGCTATGGCTGCTGGTCCTCATGCTCCTGTGGCCACCAGGGAGCTGCCACTGAGGGCCACCACCCGGCATCCTGAGAGCATGCCGTTGCATCTCACAGCGATGTCTCCCTGCATGTCACACAGCGGTGTCTCCCCGCATGTCACACAGCGGTGTCTCCCTGCATGTCACACAGCGGTGTCTCCCCGCATGTCACACAGCAGTGTCACACTGCACATCACAAGTTCAGGAAACGATCAAAAATCAAAGGATAGTTTCTATCGAATGTGTGTTGCTTTCTCACCGTTGTCAGGTTGACATAGTAAGTTGAATCATTGTCAGTGGAACCGTCAGAGGGCTTGCTCTGCACAAACAGAGCAGTAGCATCTTCCCGAAGAGGAAACGCATGATAGTAGTGCCGGACCCTGAACACTTCCTCTGTCTGGTGTTGCTCTGAGGTCTTGTGACATCTACACTCAGTTAACTGTCGCTACAATGCCACCAGAGTTAACCTGACTTTGCAGGAATGGACGCTGGACACTGGTGAAGTAATTTTCGCAAGATCACAGATCATTGAAGTGGTAGAACTGGGACTGAACCAAGGTGATGTGATAGAACACTGATCGTCACAGCCAGCAGCTTCTCTGAGGAGGGGGATCACCAGGCTACAGCCAGGAGCAATAAAGCCTGATGTCTGCAGCATGAAAGACACCCAGAAGCGTGGTGGTGAGAGACTTCCCAGGCAGCCTGGGGTCAAACCGGAAAAGAACAAATACGGGGCACAGCATAAGCCCTTGGGACATAGGTGCGATCTGTAAAGACACTGCAAAGGAGAATGACCAGGAGCTGGAATGCTCGATGGCCAAAGTCCAGCAGCGTGGCTAAGAATGACCATGTTTATGCAGCAACAGGCTTGTGCGAGGCTCGGCCACGTCTTAACCTTACTTGACCCTCACGGGTACCCCACTGAGTGAGGGCCTCCCCATGTCAGTGCGCCGGTGCCTCTGACAAGCCAGCACACCAGTCTGTTTGTTACTTTTAGCAATTCTAGGTCTTAGTCAATGGCATATACTTCATAGGTGCTTAAATTTCGGTGTGTAGCATCGAAATTTGCTATAGATTCAAATCATAAATAGACAGGATCTGATCCTATTATTTCTGGTTATGGACTTTTCCTTCTCCTCCTCCTCCTCCTCCTCCTCCTCCTCCTTCAAAAGCATCTTTATTTTTCCTTTTCACCCTGGTCCTGGGTCTCCAACGCAGGTCCTTGGGCTTCACATGGTCCACAGGTCTGCATCTCAGCTGCCTGAGCCACCAGGGTGTTCCCTTGTTTTCCTTCTCTTTAAACTTGTCCATAGTTATTAAAACAGATTCTCATGTCACCCCAGACCTTCCGCAGCTGAGTGGGCAGCAGAAGGGTCTGGGAGGTGGCTTGTCAGGGGACAGGGGTGGGGTGTCATGCCATCTGGGCAAGATGACAAATAGTGGTGAACAGAAAGCCATTTTGGGGCTGTGGGTCCCAGCTTAGGGAAGACTTTGTGGGAAGCTCAGGCAATTGACACCATTTTGGCTAAGTTTATTCCCATTTCAGGTTCCAAATGGGCAAACGACCTGCTTGTTGAGAGCTAATCTACACACTGAATATACCCCAAGGGATGTTCTCTGGGAGACAAGAAAGGCCTGCTCAGCTGGCCCCTCGTCTCTCCACGCCCTTCCCTGTGAGTTCTCCCTGGCCAGCCCTGCCGCTGTCCTGGAGGGGACTCGGGCCTCTTCCCCGGCAGCAGGGCTCAGATGAGGCCCTTCCTCCCCAGGGAAGCCCCAGCCCCAGCACCCACTCGAACCCCAGGCACACCGTGGTCCTCGGACATCGGGTCTCTCCAGCACCTTCTGACCATTCAGCCCTGTCTGGGATTTCGTTTGCCTTCGTGTTTTTCATTTCCTGGAAGCCTCCTCTTTCCTTCTGTGTTCCCGGAGCCTACTGTCTGAAACAGGAGACATTCCAGAAAGTTCTTGAGCTGCAGAGCCAGATATCTTGGCTCCAGGTCTCAGCTCCAGCTCTTCCCAGCTGGGGCAGCCTTGGCCGTGTTCTCAGCCCATTGGTGGATGAGGGGCCGAGGAGACAGTGTGATGCAGAGACGTCACCCCGATGAGGCCTTAGGCACAAAGCAACGCCTGCAGCCTAGCCTCTGCGGGGCTCCCGGGCGGCAGCAGTCCCGTCAGCCTGGTGACCGACTGGCTGCCATGCCCTGATCCTAGTCCCTGCTCCTTCCCCTGGGAGGAGGGCACACCCAGGGTGGCAATCCTTTCAAGGGACTCGCTTTTTGCTTCCTTTCTTCCGAAAGAAGACATTTTACAAAGATGGAAGATGAGGTGGGAAGAGTCTGCTTGAAACTCTCTTACATTCAGCGTTTAGTATTCAGGGGGAGTCTGGGAGGCGTGCAGTTCTCAGGAAGCCGGCTGCAGCTGAGCTTTCTCACTGACTGGCGGGGACATTTCTCCAGGAGACACCCTGTCAGGGGGAACAATGCTGACATGGGGGCGTGGGAGGTGCGGGCGCCCGGGCTGCAGTTGGGGAGACCGGCTCCCATGCATAGCACTTCTGGGGGCGAAGCTGGATGCTGGGGTGCTGGAGCCCACTCAGCCCCGGTTTCATCTGAGCAGAGACGAGCAGGGAGGGGCCGCTTCTTTGTGTGCAGACCACTGGTGAGCAGGGCTGGAAAACTCAATCACCAGGAAGGTTAGGGGCAGGGCAGGAGGTCAGGGCCTCCCTGGCTGCTCTTCCTCTGGGCGCTGGGAGATTCTTCTCCTGGCTGCGGCGCCAGGAGGGGGCCGCATTGATCAGGGTCAAAGGTGCTGGGGCATCAAAGGCGGGCCAGGAATAAAGGCAGCCCTTCCTCAGGGTTCGAGAAGGGCCCAGGGAAATCCAAGGCAATTCCCAGCCTCCGTCCGCCTGGCTGAACCTTACACTGGAGAACCTAGAATTGTTCTTACAGAATCTGTAAGAAAACGTCGCCTTCAAAGACTTAGAATATGTGCGGGGAGGGGTCGAAGCACTTGCTTTCTGTCCTCAGCCAAGTATTCAGAACCTTCTGGGGAGAGACTCTGCATGTCTTCTTCTTCTTCTTTTTTTTTTTTGAAGAAAAGCAATTCATTAAAAAGTTCTTCGTGTGAGTCTGGACACCTCCAAGACAGGACCCTAGCCACCCTCGTTTCAGACTTCTCTTTTCCCAGGGGAATATTTCCTTTCTAGACAGAAGAACAAGCATTAACCATCTCCCCCAATCCCCACCACATACACACGCACTGTTCTCTGCAAGTTGGAAATTCAATGTGAGCAGTAATATAACCCATGGCGAGGCTGGAAAAAACACAGACAGAAATACAGCAAGACGGTCTACCAAAAGACAGATGGACGTGAAAAGAAAGGCAGATGGAAAGAAATCCAGAGTGGCGGAGAGAACGTTCATGCCCAAAACTAGAAAGGACCAAAAGTGTCCCAGACAGGCAGACGCAGACCTCGTCAAGGACCCTCAGCAGATGTACAGTGTGACAAACGGCCCCCAGCTCATGGCTCCGAACTCAAGGGGAGAGAGACACTTCCCAGCAGATGCAGCTGCAAGTGGTCGCTCGTACGGCCTGTGCACTGAAGCGTGGAAAGGGAGCAAGGACCCAGGTGGACTTCTGCTTCTCTTTCCAGTTGTCAGAGCAAGCAGCGCACAGGCGTCAGAGGCACGACCTAGGAGCTGTGCGTCTCAGGTGATCTTTCTCTCCCTCGCTCCTCCGAAGGTGGGCGCTCTGCGGGCTCATCCTCAGCTTTGGGGGGCCAGTCGGGATGAGCCCCTTGCTCATGTCATACCTCCTCATCTAGTTCGGGAGCTCTTGGGCCGGGACCCTGTGCTGACCTGGGGTCCTGCTGGGTGACAGCAGGGCCTCGGTCAACACACATTGACTAATTAGAGGACACTGGCTCCATCTGGGCATCAGCCATTCTGAAGCCAATTCATGTCTGGGGTCCCTGTGTATCTTGCCAATAGGATACGCGTGTCCTTGGAGACATGTCGTGGGACGGTGGAGGCACTAATGTTGTGGTGCTCCTCAGACTCAAGCTGCAGTGTTTCGCTAGCGCCTTCGATTTATTCCGAGCACGAGTCTCCCAATGACGTGAACAGGACTAGTATACATATTAATATCACATTAGAAAGTAGAATGTCTCTCCTAGCCTGTCCTGTTCTCTAGCTCGGGACCGACAGGTAAGTACATTGGAGCGGACTGAAGACCTCATCCTCCTCATTTTATGGATGTGGACTTTGAGGTGGAAAGAGAAGTAGCTTGTCCAAGATTTCACAGCCATCACTGGTCCGGGTCACCTGGTGCCCATCTGCCAAGCATAAAGCAACCACAGCAAGGATGACTATAGCTTTCTCACCCCTGCCCCGCAGCAGCTGCAGAGCAAGGCTGAGAAGCAGGCCTGGCAGGAATGAGCCTTCCACATAAGGAAACTGAGGCCCAAAGGGGACGAAGACCTGCCTAGAGGCCTGGAGTAGGGGAACATCAAGAGAGGGGACAGCAGACTTGCCCCCGGCCAGAGCTTGTCCCACTGTCCCAGGCTTCAGGTGAGCTCACAGTTCTGTTCCACATGCTCCAGGCATGGTCTGAGAGGTGTAAGGCCAGGCTGAATCCAGGCCTTGTTTAAAGCACCGAGCACAGAGAAGCGAGCCCTCGGCTCAGGAAAAGACTCAGGCCTGAAATGCTCCAGGTTCCTGGCAGTTCCATTAGTAAGACTTCAGACTCTAAGAGACACCCTCACCGTGTCTTCTGGAAACTCTCCTACTAGGCATCCATCTATTTTGGAATAAAGGATGGTAAAGACAAGACACACGTGGACTTTGATCTCAGCAGCCAGCAAGAACTATGACACGGCTGCTTTGTAAATCGTGGGCCTCCGGCACTTAGGACGGCTTTCCTCACGTCTAATCCTGAAACCACCAGCCACAACGTTTTCCAGTCGGGAGGATGGGCTTGGAGTAGCTGCCCATTTGACATGTAATACTACCTATAAAATCATATTATTTATTCATTTTCTTTGTCCTTTTTTCTAGGTCATAGGATCAAAATAAATGTTTTGTTCTTTTTTAAAGCAAGGCCGCAAGGAAAGAAAGAAGAGGAGGAAGACTCACTCCCATTCACTACCTTATGTATTTAGTCGTTCCCTCTGGCCGGGTCACAAGCCTGGTCCTCGGGCTTTCCATGGTCCACACCCCAGCGGCCGGCTTCAGGCCTGAGCCACCAGGGTGTGTCTTGCTTGCATTTTTCAAAGAACACAAATTAGGCCAATTGAATCATTTAACTGATTTTTTTTGTTTTTGTTTTTAAGCAAAGTGGGGCTTCCACAGAAACCAATAGTTCCCTTGCACAGGTTTGCTTTTCTCTCTGTGACAGACACCTGCTGAAGTGACAATCAAAAAAGACAATGGACTTTTAGTGGTGGGGAGCAAGTCAGGGTGAATGGATGAAGGGAATTCGTTGTAAAGTGAAGGATTTAAGGGAGGTGGCGGTAAATTCACTGCACTATGTATAGATGTCAATTTGCCAGCATGTGTCCCTCAAACCTAGTGAATGTTAAAATGCAACACTCCTTCAATAAAATCCATTAAAATATAAAGAACTGGACTGGTGATGGTAAACCTAATTATTTCAAACGGGTTCACAATGATGCCTAAACCTATATAATACTACGAGGCAAATTTCTTTCAATACAATTAATTAAAAAAGCACACACACGGCTATTCAGTGAGATAAGAAACATGTCTCTCCTGCAGTTTTCAGGGCAGGCATTGGCCGCGCTTCCAGAGGCCTCCCACGGACCACTCACGGCACCACGCGGTCCTGTGAATACTTGATTTCTGGCCCAGTTTTTCCTCCGCCGGCCAGTGCCCGGCAGGCCAGGGGCACGTCTGTGACACACCGGTGGCCCACCTAGGCCTCGTTTCTCATATGAAGCGAGCAGGCCTGTCCTGTGGGCCTCCATTCCCTTTCTCCTTTCCTCCAGCACTGAGGACACCTGAGGAGTGAAATCGGGACTTTCCGGAAGGAAACTTAACTCCAATTAGTCCATGGGGAAGAATGGAGGAAATCTTTCTTTCTCGTCCTGGGATTTCTCTGATTCAGGTGCCCCCCTCACCCCACTTTCCTGAAGAGCAGGCCTCTGGGTCCCCTCAGACTGCAGCTTGCAGGGATCGTCGCAGTGGAAAATCCCTCTTCTAATTGCAACACCGCTCCGCAAACTCATTTTACAGGTTGTCAGACAGACGTCAGGGTTCCCTGACTGCCTGTGCAGTGAAGCTGAGCCTCCTGAGATGGTCTTGTGAGGTGCAAAGAGCCAGGGCCACAGGCCTGTCTGGAAGGCAGGTCCCACCTTGACCTGTCACTTCCGGGCGGGCCAGGTTCCTGTTCTCTGAGCTGGTTAACGATACATCTGAGCTCCTCACTGCTGTGAAGAGGAGGCTAAGCTCCCCAAGCACAGATCTCGCACTCACTCCTCTCTCCCTTCCGTTGTTCTTTCCTCAAGCTTCGTCAAGATGGGTCGCGGGGTTCAGCTGACTCCACGAGGCGCCCGTCCTCAAAGAGCGCACCCCTGCGGGGACGCGCCGCCACGTGAGCGAACACCCGTGGGACACTCGGCTTGCTGTCAGGTTCGGACAAGGAGCATCTAAGGAGGCAGTTTTCACTGTCCCTCGGGTGCCGGTGACACCTCCCTCAGTGCTGTCTCTCCAGTTGTGTCTGTCACATCCAATGCTGGCTTGCGAGGGGTACCCTTCAGGCGCTTGGCCTGAGGGGGTGTGTGCACCAGAAGAGGGACACTGTTCCCTGGCCTCTTGGGGGTTCATGTGTCCACGAAGAACTTGAATAGCGTCCCGGCAACCCTGACTGGTCTATTCCTGGGCCACCACCCCGGTGGAAGAACGAAGAGAGTGACCATGGTAGTTACTCAAAAGAGGGACAAGGGGACAGTGCGGGGGACAGCATGGCTCTCCACTGTGGGGAAGAGAGGCTCACAGGGAGTAGTGATCACACGCGGGTCACGTGAAAGTCAGGTTGTCAGAAGGGAAGAGGACACACCGAGCGTACAAGAGGAAGAAGCCTCGAACAACTAGGATCGTCTGAAGACTCGGCTCCTGCTTCGGGTGTTCAAGGCCCAGAGGGGCTGTGTGGGTGCTGAGCGGGCTGGGGACCTTCGAGCTGTGGCCAAGAATCAGAAACCCTCGTCCGCCCAGACTCTCAGAGTGTTGCAAGGTTGGAGCGCAAGCCCACCAGGGCCTGCCCGGGACCCAGCTTCTCCTGCACCTGCCGTCCGTGTGGCCCCATCACAAAGGCCTGTTGTTGGGCAGACCGCAGACGGGCCCGCCGCCCTCTCTGTGTGTCAGTAAAGGAACCCATTTGATCTCAAGGGCGGCTTCGTTCCAGCCTCTCAAGGGGTGTGAGGGATAGAAGGGCGCCTTTCTTCTGATTCTGAAGAGCAGAATGAGGGGCTTGATCACGAACCTGGAGCCCAGGATGGACACCCACCTTGGGTCCTCTTTTCCTTGTCAAAGCAGGACTAATGCTCCTGTCTGCGAGGGAGTCACCTGTTCTTGGAGTGAAAGTGTTTTTGCAATCATCATTGCTGATAATATTTTACTTGTTTGCACTAATTTCTGTTTTTCTTGCCTCTTCATTTAAAGAATTGCAACGTACCAGCAACACAGGTTAATGATGGATAAAGGAATCTTGGTTAAGGGAAATAAAGATAGAAGAAAGAAGATAAGAGAGAAGAAAAGATGAAGAAAACATTTCCCCTCCAAGGGGCTGAGCGGTAGCTGGATGTGGTCCTGACTGAATCTTGAGCTTTCCTATAGCCACAGTAACGAGGGGAACACCCACTGACATGGTCCTCAGCATCGGCAGGAAGTAAAGCTCACAGGGGGATTAATTTCCCAACATATAGTCCAACTATCGTGCTGAATGCCCTAAACGCATCCAGTGGTGTATGTCAATTGTTTCTCAGTCAAACTGGGGGCGAGGAGGGGAGAAAGAAACAAGATTTCTCAGTAAACGTATGATTGTATGATGTACTGAAAATACATTCCATAAAACCTCGCCAAAGACTTGGATAGCAGGAGATATGGGCCTTTGGGACATCCTGAATTCATAAATACTTCTCGAGCATCATTTCCCAAACTGCGTGCTGTGAGCCACAGATTCTAAGAGACACAAGCAGAGTTTGCAAGCAGAGCCTAGGGCCAGATAAGCCGGATCAGAGTCCACATTCATTCTCCTCTTACAGATTTGCGATGCGCCCTATCCTCCGGAGGGCTGAGGAGGAAAGAAACCTAATAATGCATTCGGCTCAAGCATGTTAAGCTGGTGCCTGGAGCACAGTCCACATACAGCCCAAGGACCCAGGTTCGTGGACTGGTTCAGAGGAACAGCTAAAATGAACAGTTAAATAAATGTGAGGCTTCTTCCTCCTCTCTCTTTCTTCTCGCCTGCTGCCTGCCTGCCTTCATTCATGCCTGCTTCCTCCTAAAAACAAAAACAAAACCAAAATTCATTTCCCAGACTGTTTTGCCCTGGAACCAGGATCTACAGGAGCCCCTAAATTTAGGCGGCATAATGGGGTTCCCTGGGGCACTCTTTGGTCTCGGCTACATGTTCTCTACAGAACTGTCTCCCATAGAGGCAGCCAGGCTCTGTCTCTGAGAGCTGCTCTGTGCAGAAGTTTTCCTGGGCCTCCCAGCCTCGGGGCCCCACTCACCACAGCGTCAGAGACCAGCCAAGGGCTGCTGGTGGCTCTGTCCCCACCGGGAGAGGCCATGCAGGACGGTGACCTGGAGTGGAGCATCCACAAGAGGAACAAAACTTTCCTTTCAATAGGGGCCAGTCTCCTTCACAGCATCTGCTGTACCCACTTCCTCAGCCCCCAGGGCGGGGAAGGAAGGGTGGAAGTGGGGGAATCTGTCTTGCCCCATGCGCTAAGCCATATAGTGCAGCATGGAAAATGTGTGGGCCAGACTGTGAGACCTGAGGAAGGACAGAGGCTGCAGCTCTGGCAGACTCCCTGGAAGAAGTGACACTTAGCAGAGTTCACAGGTCGGTAGGAGTTATATGGAGGAGAAGGAGGCATAGGATCCCATTTGGGGCCTGGCTGGAACAAATGGTCAGAATTGGCCTTACTGGAGCAAATGGCAGGGCAGGGGCAGCTGGTGGGGATCTGGAGAGAGTGGGTCTGGTGGACAAGTTTCTCATCCGGGGACCCTGGGGGTGGCAGGAAGAGACCCCCAGGGGATGTTAGAGGAGACTCCCGGTGCTGATGAACTGTGACTTGGAGGTGGGGGTGGCTGGGGTCATGACCCTGAGTGCCTCACCTAGACCAGTGTCTGCAGGAAAGGGGTCAGGCCTGGCCTCAAATTCAGAGGGCACAGGGGCAGGACAAGCTCTCCGTGCTCCCTGGAGCAGTGGCGCTCCCCGGGCTGGACGTCCAAACCAGTTAGGGACACTGGTCTCACAGGCCCACCTGGTCATGAGCACGGCCAAACGAGGTTGGAAGGGACGACAGGTCCAGGCACCATCCTGGGCCTTGGTCCCAGGCCTTGGAGCGCGAAGGGCTCTCTGCCTGTCTAGGGAACAGGAACAAGAGACTGGGCACCCACAGACCCCATCAGGGGCAGGGCTGCGTCCCTGTGCTCAGCTGTGTGCGAGAGGAGGCCTCAGGGCTCTCAGAATCCACAGAGACTCCAGCAGCCTGAGGAGGTGGGGCGGGGCGGCGACCACATCTTACATTTCCATCTGCCCCCTTGAGGATTCCATTAGATTTCTGCCTGTTTCCTCTGCTTTAATGAAAATCCCGTGGAACAGGGACTTGGGCAGTAGGCATTTCTTGTCAGCTCCGGAAGCTGGGGAGGCCCTGATGGAAGTGCTGGCAGATTTGGTGTCTGGTGAGAGATTCCGCCTGCGGAGACGGTCCCCTCCTCCCTGTGCCCTCACACGGAGCCGAGCCGGAGGGAAGAGCTCCTGGGGTCTCTTTAAGGAGGACATGAATCCCATTCCAAGGTCTGCACCCTTGGACTTCATCACCTCCCGGAGGCCCCTCCTCTCAGCATCTGCACACTGGGGCGGGAGTGGGGGGTCAACAATGTGGATTTGGGGGGTTACAGACTTTCAGACGACAGCATGCCTCACACTGCCCCGTGGCTTTGGGATTCCTTATTTCCCCCATTTCACAGATGAGGAAACTGAGACTTAGAGAGGGTCAGAGACCGGCCCGAAGTATGCTTCCCATTCAGTGCCCTCTCCTCAGATGTGCAGGTATTTCAGAGCCCACAGAGCTGCAGCTGCGACAGAGAGGCCAGCGGGGAGAGTGTCCCCTGGTCCTGCTCCAGGAGGGCACAGCCCCCCCGGAAGTGGTGTACTCTAGACACATCCTGGGCTGGCTCTGGGGTCAGAGGACCAAAGAGCTGGGGGTGACAGGCAGAGGAGTGTCCTGTCTCTTTATCCAGTGTTTCGAAGCCGGCTGGAATCACTACCAGGCAGGGGCTAAGGGTGCCAGCCCTCTAAGATTTGAAGAGACACCTGTGCCCACGCTCTTCCCTCCGCTCAAAGACTCCTCTCCTGTTTCTGTTTGGACTTCACCCGTTTCACACCTGAGCTGGCATGTCCCACTTTCTGGGAGCCCTCCTGCACGTCCACATCCAGACTAGGGGATTAACCCACTATCGGGTGCCCCCCTGTCCTCTCACTGCCTAGGTTCAGTGCGTGCAGCTCGGGCCTCGCTGCCTCTCTCATTCTCTGCCTGAGCCAGAGGCCTCATGTCAGCCGAGATGTGTCCCTAACTCCTAGCTTTGCCCAGCACACTCAGGGTTTGATCTGTGATGAGTGAACCAGTGAATGACTGAGGGAATGAGAAGTTTCATCATCCTGTGTTTCAAAAACCTAACGGACGCTCAGGCCTCAGAAAACGTGCCCCCGTGCAGGCCGGCCACCGGCAGAGCTCACCGGGGAAGACCTGTGTTGACTCCCCCGAGCTTGACCAACTTCTGGCCTCGTCTGCCAGGAGAAGTTGGTCAGGATTCTGGGGCAAGCAAGTGCGAGGTTGAATCATGCAGTCAGTGTTGGAATTGCATCTAACTCTCAGTCAAGGTCTAGAGACACTTTGAGAGAGTGGGGAGGCAAGTGGAATTAAGACAAACAGCACAACGTATTTTGAAAAGAGCAATATGTGTGCTACAGAAATGCTTTAAAGGCAGAGAGCAAAATGGATACGTAAATGCGTCAAACCATTATCCCACCATGAGGAGATATTCTGTGTTAGCAGCTGAGGCCAAGTGGGCATTCTCTGCCTCCAACCCCTGGTGGCAGGGTGGCCCAGCCGCTTACACGGAGGTCAAGACTTCAAACGTCCAGGGCCCAAGAGACAGAGTCAAGTAGCAACTCTATTGTCTTCTGTGATCTCGCCTCAGAAGTCCCTGGGCCTCTTTTCAAACATTTTTAAAATTTTTTTATTTGTCCATCTCTTTATTTAAATTTTTGCGCATTAAAATAAACTCGTATGAATAGGTTCCCCATTCCTCATTTATGTGTTAGCACACTCTGTCCTCCACCAAATGGCCAAGTGTTCTTCACCATTTTCCTGATTCTCTTTTCTGCCAGATTCCATTGCTGTGGGCCAGTTCCAAAGTTGGGCCCGGATTGGAGTTTCAGGAGCACGGATGGCCCCCACCTCACTGTAGGATGGTTGTCATTCCCTGGTAAGAAGAGCGTGTGGCACAGAAGAGACACTGATGTGGCCATCTTTGGAAAATGAAATTTGCTACCATTGTATCTCAGCTTTACTGTTAGAATGGTAAATGAAGCCGCAGTGTTTTCCACTAAGGGGCCTTTTGCACAAAAGTAATAAAAAACCTCCTGGCCAAAGGATGCCTAATGACCTTATATCATACAGTGTTTCTCAGGTGTCAAAAGTCTTGGCAAACCCATTTAAGATCATACTCACAATTTTTTGGTAGGGATTGTCGCCCACCCCAATTTGACGGCGATGAGAACTGAAGTCCCGAAGGGAGTAACAGAGAATTTCCCCAGAGTCGGCACCTATTGGAACTGGCACTAGATCTAAACTTTCTGCTGTCATCCCAGAGGCCTCTCCCCGACTCCAAGTAATGACTTGTGATCAACATGCTCCGGAACCATATTCTACAATCAGAAGATTATCGTGCTCACCCGGGAGTAAGACTTCCTCTTAATGCTTTAACTTGAGTGTGGCCTTCAGCCTCTAACTCTAGATGGCTTGTGCTCGGTAAATATTAACCCACTATCGGTGACCAGTGCTTTTTATTACCCGGAGGAATGCTTAGCAGAGGGGCTGGGGAAAAGGGAGTTTTGGCTGGCCTAGCATTTGGAGACAGCACCCCATTTCTAGGTGACGAAATGTCTGAATGTCTTGTCTATTTCTTGGTGAGACCCTCAGAACCTATTAGCCAGGATCGGGAGTTTCATATGCTCTTGAACTCTTATTTTGTTGTTGGAGATCCTGTCCAATATCATAAGAGATACCATACACCTATATCCATACGATGCGTTACAAGGTTTTTTGTGGGTTGTTTTTTATTTTTTTGCTATAAAAAGAATTCCAAAGAACTTCTGTCCTTTTGTTTTTGTAATTATTTACTTCTGGATAATAACTTACAGTAAGTTCTTTTTCTATTGTTGTTCTCAACCTATTTGGAAATTCATGCAAAGTGAGAAAACATCACCCGCATACTGCTTTCCTGCACGACGAAATTTTCATGAGTGATAAATTTAACAATAAAGTGGTCCATGGCACGATACTACACTTTCCAGACCTTGTATGAATCATTTATCCACTGATTTTTCAGTCTCTTTTGGGTCTGAGAGTCAATGATTATTTTTGTCAGCTTACAAGTAGTTTGAGGACCCGACAAAGCTCATGACCAGGTGCCGGAGTTACGAGGGTCCAACACTGCTGTGGTTGTGTCTGAACCCTGAAGAGAAGTCATTGCTTGGTGGAGTCGTCCTTTGGGTGGGCGTATTTCATGCCATGTGTGCTCTCTGCTCCATCGCCACTTAGTCAAAGGAACCTGCTGGAGCAGAGGGCCACCAAACCCTTCTGATGTCGGCATCATCCATTCAGATGAAGCTGAAGCAGCAACGGGTGGAAAGACTTTTAGAGAAGAAAGCAGGCTATGAGAAGGCATTTATCTAAGTCCTTTGCTTAGAAGAAGGAAATTCCCGTTGTTAAGTAAAATATAACCTGCAGTGCGGTAGAAGTTGGATGAATTTCATTTGACCCGCCAATGTCTTTTTTTGTTTGCAGGTTGAAGAGAAAAAGATAAAATGCCATCACATATTACTGAGGATTTCCATGGCTGTAAACGCTCTTCATTGTCTTTTTCAAGGTGAGTATTAACTCCATTCTACCAGCCACATCACAGAGACTCAGAAAGGCCAATGTTTGCCCCACATACTCCAGGGACAGAAACCTAGTTCTGTCTAAGTCCTAGGTTCTGCTTTGTCTTCCTGCCATTGTGATGGACAGTGTTTGCAATTTTTAGAGGAAATCAGCAACATGTTGCAAGGTTTGTGCTTGACATGACAGCAGGATTAGAAGAATTGAAGGAGCAATATCTTGTAGGATGATTTTTGGAGGCTACGAGCCTATGACAAACACTGCATATGAAAGGACTGAAGAGAAGCAAATGAAGGGCTTTCGAAAGAGGCCATCGGCTTTTTCTAGAGCAGTGGCGTCAAGAACCCAGTGGCCTAAGTTAACAAATCCTCATGGAACACCAGCTTTGTGTGCCAGGCCCTGAGGGAAATCCTCTGGGGCCTGGGCCTCTTGGTCTAGATGAAGAGCCCTCTGGCCTTCAGTCAGGGGCCTGGGCCTCTTGGTCTAGATGAAGAGCCCTCTGGCCTTCAGTCAGATGATAGGAATCTGGAAACTGCTCACTCCTTGGCTTTGCGGCCTTGAACAAGGGAGTCCACCTGTCTGAGCTTCAGTTAAATATTCTGTAAGAGGAAGATGAGAATTCTTGAGCAACTAAGGCGGGAGGGAGACGTCTCCTGTGACTCTCCCTAAAATAGGCCTACTTGGCGGGCAAGAGAGGTTGTCACTTCTCTCTTCTGCACAGGGCTTGGCTCCCAGAAGGCAGGCATTTGTGAGAGCAAGCTGAATTAAGACCTCAAATCTCTAGCACCTTCAATAAAAACCACCTTTTCTAACGCAGGGGAACCTTAACTGAAACTTCCTGGCCTGTTGATACTTTAGACAATAAAGATGATCTCTTCAAGGCCACATACTCCCTTGCCTTGACCTGCAGTCTCTTCTTTGATGCAGAAAATGCTCCTTTAAGGTGGACTCGGTTTGCGTAACAACTTTATGGCTCCTGTAAGAGCTGAAGAAATCCTGTGACCAGTTCCTTGCCTATGAGAGTGTCTTCCCTCCCTCCTTACAAATGCATTTTCTCTTTTAATCCACACCCTCAAATCCCTGCCAGGCTCACATTCACAGCATCCCAGTCAGCTCCGGAAGGGCCCTGGGGGGCTGCTCACAGAGCCAATTCCAGGCTTGGAGGGCAGACCTGAGAACAGTGGCTGATTGATGGCGATAAGAGCCTCCTGGTGGCCTCGCTCTACCTTGATCTGGAAGCGCAGGCTGCACTCGAAGATTAGTCAAATTCCCAGCTGGCGTCTCCGAGCAGGGAGTTGTGGTGAAAAGGCCTGCGACTTCCTTCCTTTTCCACTAAAACAGGCCTGGAGAGTGAGGCCCTGCATTGTAATTATCTGCAGGCAGGAAACAAATAGCTGAGACCTGTCTCTAAGTGAGGAAGGAAGGGAAACATTCAGAGCTCTGGGGACACTTCGTCTTCTGTTCTTGAGCCCCTGGAATACAAGAATAACTTCTCTGAGATCTTTACCAAGCCCGGGTCAAGGAGGTACTATTAGTCTGCAGATAAGGGGACTGGAGGCTCCCAGGGCGGCACTGCCTGTGGGGAGTGACAGGGAGCTGGGCCCGACTTGACTGTGGGCCGCCTAACCCTGCCTCTCGCTGAGGGTGGTCACCTGAAGGTGCGCCATGAGGCCTGGCCACACGGGGCCTGCGTCGGCCTAGCTTTCTTCGCCAACCTGGGGCCCCGGCTGATCTGCATCTGCCAAAGGGAAGGGAGGGGCCCTTCTCTGACCTGAGCTGTCTGCTCAGAATTTCTGCTCCATCGCTGGAACCATCCCAGGGGTCACCTTTTTCTTATTCATGAAGGTGCCAGCTGGGCTAGTGCCACCTTTTCTTTAGCTGTTGTCTTATAATGTCACTGGGTCTGTGACTTGTGCTGTGTCTACTGCATGCTCACCCACCAGGCCATGAAGAGTCAGGGTGAGGTCACTTGATGCGCTGGGTATGTATATCCAGGCAAGTGGCCAGGTGACACATCCCTCAACTCCTGTCTCCCTGGTTCGTGGTACTTCCTACTGGTCATTCAGGTTCCCGGGGTGAGCTGCCCCTGTCCGGACCGTGGAGGGAGGAATGGATGCTTCTGGTCTGCCTGTGACCCCACCTGGAGAAAGCTGTGTGTGGCGTCTCTGGTTCAGGCACAGCGGCAGGCAGAGAAGGAGGCGCTGTGAGGGTGAGACAGGCCTGCAGAGCTGCCAGACCCGCCTGGCCCTGCCTCCCTTCACTCTGCCTGAGGCGTGGCCCTCTTCCTCACCTGCAGGCTTCTGTGTGCACTCCTCCCTCTTGTGATGGCTCCCTGCCCCTGCTCTGTCCAGCTTGGTCCTGCTTGTTCCTTCCTACCCCGGCAGGCCTCCCACAACCCCACCCCAGGCAGGTTAGCCGTGGCGCCACCGTGGAGCCCAGACGCCCAGCCCAGCACAGGGCCTGAGCAGCGTAGGTGCTCAGTGTGCATTTTTGAAACAAAAAAGGATAACTGGATGTCTTAGCCCTCCCAATCTTGCTGGTCCCTGCCTTTGTGACCCCAGTTTGGTGTCACTCCTGGGCCTGGGCCATCTCCCTGTCCTGCAGGCTCCGGTCCATTCAGCCGCCATCTTCTTTCACCTCATTATCACCTTGGCTGGTGGGGGGGCCTTGGAGTTCAGAGGCATTGTCTTCTCTGGAGGTTTGGAAATGATTGTCTTTCCTGAAGCTCATTCAACACACCCCAGAGAGCAGTGGGGACCCAGACCCAGGGACCAGGCACCTCGACTGGCCCGGCACCTTTATCTCTGTGGGAGATGAGGCCCCAGAGCTGAAGAACGGAGGGGCCAAGCCATAAAGCGGGGAGGCGCTGGCAGGGAGGAGGGTTCCTGGGGGGCAGAGCTTTGAACTCTGCCCTCAGAGGGGAGGGGCCTTTGTGGCCAGCTGCTGGGGCCCAGAAGAGCAGGGCCATTAGCAGGAATGAGGCCTCCACTGGCCCCTTTGCTTGGACGGCAGCGTGAGACAACAGAGGCCAGCGAGGTAGGCAGGCGGAAAGGCTCCATCGCTTTATTGACTTGTAAACCACGCCATGAAGAGGAAGGGCTCACCTTGGCTGGAAACAGCTGTGAGTGGCTGTAAATGGCTGTAAATCTGGCAGCTGGTGGCCAGCCATGCCTGAGGGGTGTCACCCTCCCTTCTAGCTGCACATGGGACTGGGGTTGTGACCTTGTTTGCCAAGGGAGCTTAGCAGTGGAACTGTTCCTGGCTGACTATCTCCCCGAGCACCCCAACATGGAGGAACAAATCCCAGAAACCTTGGCGTCACCATTGGCCAAGTCGCCCCAGAGAAAGGGACAGCAAGAAGGCCAGAACGAGCATGACCCGGTGGAGTAGTGGTTGGGTCCACTGCCTCCAGCCAAGCCAAGTCCACATACATCCCAAGGACCTGGGCTCAGGGGCTGGGGCCCGGGTGGAGGCACAGATGAGGAACAGCCAAGATGAAGATCTAACTAAAAATAAGATAAAGTCTTCTTCCTCTGCTTTCTTCCTGCCTGCCTGCCTAGTCACCTTTCCCTTATTTTTAATTTTTTAAACTTCGTATTTATTGAGGTAGCTTTGCTTTACAAAGTAATATAGATCCATATGTGCGGGTTCCCATTTCCTTAAATCTATGTCCATCCACATCCCCTGCACCTCACCACACTTCCAGGAGTTCTTCGCCCCTGTCCACTGCCCCCCACCGCCCCCAATCCCCGTTCTCTACTGGTCGCTTCAGTTCTAGTGCCAATGTCCAAGTGTTGGTTTGATTTCGTCTATTCCCTTGCTTTGCCTCTTTGTGTTCCACCTGTGAGTGAGGTCATCCAGTGTCCATCTTTCTTCTTTTGACTATTTCGCTGAGCATCATCCCCTCTAGTTCCATCCATGTTGATTGAAATGACAGGATCTCATCTTTTTAAAGACTGTGTAGGATTCCATTGTGCGTATCATACCCCACATCTTAAGCCATTCTTCTGACTCTGAGCCCTTAGGTAATTCCTAATTCTTGGCTATTGTGTTTCAGTAAATATGGGGTGCATATATCTCTGTGAATTAGTGTTTTTGCATCTTTGGGTAAATACCCAGAAATGGGATGATGGGATCATATCGGATTTCCATCTTCAATATTTTGAGGAATTTCCATAAGAGTTGCACCAATTTGCACTCCCACCAACAGTATAAAAGTGTTCCCTTTGCTCCATATTCTCACCAACATTTGTTGTTTCCAGACTTTTGGATAACAGCCAATCCCTCAGCTGTAAGGTGATATCTCATTGCAGTTTTGATTTGCATTTCCCTGAGAGCCCAAGAGGAGGAACATCTTTTCATGTGCCTGCTGGCCATCTGTAAGACTTCTTTGGAGAAATGTCTCTCCAATTCTCCTGCCCACTTTTGGATTGGATTGCCTGATTTTCTGTGGTTGAGTTTCATGTGTTCTTGGTATATTGCGAGTATTTGAATATTAAGCCAGGACAAGGGAAGAGGTAAGTTGCTGAGCACCAAGTCCATCTGAGGACTAGTCCCTCGTCACTGAAGTCTCACATTTTTCTATATGAGAAATTGGCTGAGACACACCCTTCAAAGAATTAGAAGGAAGGAGGCTGCACCGCCCATCACCCAGATGCTCAAGAAATTGTCTTTGTTTCTTCTTGGAAAGAGAGCAAAACAAATGGAAATTTGTGAGCTAGGTACTCTTTTTGTCTAGTTGCCCTGGAATCAGCTGCCATAGCAAAGCACATAGCAGACCTCAGGGCAGGGGCAGCCGGGCCTGGCTCACTTCTGTACGTTCAGTTACTAATGAGAACCTGGTCTAGAATACGGAGATTGTTTTCAATACATGTTTGATGGCTCCATAGACTAGGAAAGGAAGGGAGAAAGGGAAGGGAGGAGATCATTAGCCCTCTGCCCACAGTCTAGTATTTGGAACCGAGAGGAAAGAGGGAAGAAACATTTGCCGATTCCACTGCCATCCAGTACATCAAAAACTTCTTACTCACGGCCACCAGGAGGGCCTTGAAGAGCACTGTTCAAGCACCTTATTAATTTGCAGCCAATAAGCAAATTTGCTCTGTGGGCATGTGGTTTACGCTGTGGGCCAACAACTTCTCTGTGGCCCGTTTTCTCCTCTAAAATGGTGAGAATTAACTGAGATCAGACGGAAAAAGCTGTTAGCACAGTGACAGGGAAACGGCGTGTGCTCAGTAAAGGTTTGGGATCATCATGCTTCAGGATGAAGATGCGGTGGCAACCAGCTTGCCCAATTTGCAAAGCAGAGAAGTGTGGCTTGGATTCCCACCCGGCTTCTAAAGCCCACACTTTGGATTGCACCAGGTCCTGGAAGGTTCTGGAGCCCTGGCAACACCATCAGGGTTGGTACACGAGTCCGTACCTGGTGGCCTCAGAATTTGTGAGCAGATATCACTGGGGTCTTTCACTTACTTTTAGACATTAGCTAGCGAGCAGACACAAGCAGAATGAGGCAAATATTTAAAGCACTTGTCAGGCCGGCCGGAGCCAGAAACTGGGGGCGCTTGGGGCTCAGTGAAGAGGTCTTTCCCCTCCTGGTTCCAGGCTCTGCCTTTGCTAATCATTGACCTTAGAAGGAGGAGAGTCTTCAGTGTGGAGCTGCGGAAGCCAACAGTCTCACTAGATTTTGACAGAAAAGACTGAATTCGGATAGATTTGGGGTGAGCTGCCTTACATTCATGTCTCTGTCCTCCAGGATCAGGATTTCCCTGAGCCCCTAAGGTTCTCTGCGCTGGAGACTCCACAGGTGAGCGAAGCTAGCAAAGCTTCCCAAGAGCGGGTGTCCAGCAAAGCCTTTGATTTCTTTTCTTCAAGAAACTCCTGTTAACGTGGCATGGCCCCGGGCGGAGGTCAGGGGCAGATCCTGCAGGAGAGGAAGATGGGGACACAGGCTTCTTGGTGCCAAGGATGTCCTTGACATTGTCTGGGAGATAGAAAGTCCCTTTCTGGACACGCCCTGGTGGCCTAGTGGATAAGGCAATCGGGCATAGTCCACATACATCCCAAGGACACAGGTTCGAGACCCGGTATCAGGGAAAAACCAAGATGAACAACTGAATAAAATAAATCAATGCTTCTTCCTCCTCTCTCTTCCTGCCTGCCTGCTTACTTGCCTTCATTCCTGCTGCACCATTCTTCTGTCTCCCTTTTTTTTTTTTTTTTTGAATGCCTTTCTGCAATGTCCTGGGGTGCCCTGGGGCTTGGTCTGCCTTCAGTTCCTGGGCATCAATTTCTCATCTGTACAGCGAGGAGCCAGCTGCCAGGTGACATTTCTCACTATCAGGGCTTCTTCTGTTCATAGCGAAAGATCTGAACTCAGAGGCACCAGCCACTGCCTTGGGCCGTCCACTGGGGTTTCTGCAGCGGGTGGAGCAGTTCTATGATTTGAGGGATTCAGCAACTGCTTCCTAAAGCAGGTTATTGTTCCAAGTGTTTACAAATTTGATTTCACTTCATGCTCACCTCTCTTCCAAGAGGATGCTTTTATTCCCACCCCTTTTTACAGATGATAAACTAAGGCCCAGAGGATTTGGAGAATTTGAAGCTGAACATGTTTCCTGCATCAGTTCACACTTCGATCAAAGCAAAATGGGTTTCAGTTTCCCTGAGGACTTTCAGTCTTTCGGAAAGGGAGGGATTAAGGAGGCAAAGATGGAGGGAGGGAGAAAGAAGGTTAGCAGATCAGGAAAGGAAGATGCACCAGGGAGGTGGGCAGAGGATGCTTGAATCCCCCACGCTGAAATTCCCGAGGCGCCGGTCCCCTCGGCCCGTGGTTCCCTCCTGCGTGCATGCTCCATCCAGCAAATGCCTCCGAGACACCCGTCTACCAGTCCCCTGCATGTCTCTGTCCCTCCCGGGTAGCTGCCTGCAGAAGCATGAACTCCCCCGGAACGTGCGAGTACCGTCCAGAGTCCCACCAGCAGAGAGCACGGGTGGCTTCGGAGGGCCAGCGCCTGCCACATTCCATTCTTTGGGGCTTAAAATCCTCCTATTCTTTTACAAATCACTAGTTCGGGCCTAAACGAGCCACATAATTGAGCCGCCTGGCCCGTCATGTTGTTGGCATCCGCACCATTTATGTGTAATCTGAGAATATTCTCTCTCATGGTATTTCTTCCAAAGACATGATTTCTAACCTTCTTTAAGAAACAAATTTCCTGTTGCCATGGAGATCATTTTCCGGCTAATTTTATCGGGCGCAGGAGCCCGGGCTGCGAGCAGTGCTCGCATTTCCCAGGTTGTCTTGGTGGGCGTGTCCTGGGTGTGTCTGTCTGTGGCTCCCAGGTCGCACGTCCTCGTCCTTGTCCTCGTCCTCCGAGCGCGGCATCGGGTGACGCTTACATTTGGTTGGAGATTCTCCATGTCTTGGCACCAGCGATATAGGACGTTTTGGACTCGTTTTTATGAGAAAACATTTTTTTTCAAAAATATGGGGCTGATAAGTTTTGCAAATATGTGCTTTCTGGAACGTGGCTGTGACGGAGGGCCCTGAGTGTGAAAAACGGGAGATTTCTGGGCTTGAAAAGACTAGAACATACATTCAGAAAGAGTAAAAGGCATTTCTTGAGCATCCAACCTGGCCGGCGGGGAAGCAGAGAAATAGAACTTGCAATCTGGTGAGAATTAAGTTGCTTCGGAGCTGGGCGGGACCTCAAGATCATCTCTTTTGAAACTCCAGTTTTATGAATTGCGAAATTAATCCAAATTCTCAGAGCTGTGACTTGGGAGAGTTTAAAACCCAGCGCTTGAGTTTGGCAGTCACTTGTGGGGCAGCACCTCTGCTGTGCTCTGCCCCCCCACTTCCCCCACCCGCCCGGGAACCCCCTCTTCCGTCTCTGCACCTCCAGCTCCTGCTCTCTGGGAGGCACTGTCACCTTCTTGGGCCTTCTTTGCTCTCCTCCAAGGCCCCCCTCAATGTCCCCTTTTCTGGAATTCTCTCGTAGCGCCTGCTGTGGCCTGGACAGTGACCCAGGTGAGCCCGTGAGGCTGGTGCTCTGTTCCCTCTGCCGGATCCTGTGTGGAGGAGGCACTGGATGAGTGTTTGAAGAAATCGATACTTTTAATATTTTGCTTTGTGCTCTCCCCACCCCAAGCTGTGAGCCTTGAACTGGGTCCACGGCTTTCATGGCTTTAGCTGCCTGAGCCATGGAGGGAGGTGGACTCTTGTTCACTTTTTAAAATACATTTTAAATTATTTTCTAAATGTATTTATTTAGTGTTTTGTTTTGTTTTTTTTCATCTTCTTCCCCAGCCGCTGACCTCAAACCCTGCTGCCTGTCTTTCACAGTCTGTACTTTAGCTGCCTGAGCTGCAGAGGGGCATTGAAATCAGTAGCCTTAACAGGCAATATACGGTGACCTACGATGCAGCAGGCGCTGTGTTTGTATACTAACTAGTGTGTCCTGCTCCGTTTGGGATGCTGTGATGAACTACCATAGGCCGGGGGACTTATAAACCCAAGAAATTAATTGCTCCCATTTCTGGAGGCTTGAAGTCCAAGATCGGGTGAGGGTGTTCTTCTGAGCTGTAGACTGCTGGCCCCGGACTGCGTCCTCACGTGGCGGAGGGTGCCAGGGGCCTCTCTGGAGCCTCCTTTATAAGAGAACTAATCTCACTCCTGAGGGCTGTAACGTCACAGCCTGGGCCCCTCCTCCTAATGCCTCTAGGGGTTAGGACTTCAGCTCGTGAACCTGGGCAGACACAGGCATCCACTGATGGCACTTGATCATTTAGTTGTCTCAAGGAGCCCAGAAGGTCGGTATGATTATTACCCCGTTCTGCTGTTGAGGAAACCAAGAAACTGAAACCACTAGCTGGAAAGGACTAGAGTCAGAAGTCAAAGCCTGGCAACTTGCTTCCAGATCCTCCACTTTCAGCAGCTGCCCTTCCCATCAATGTGCAGCCAGCTGTGGTATAAACCTCCTTCTGGAGCAGGGAGGAGACACCCAATAGGCCACATAAGCATCAGATGGCAGAACTGGGATTTGAAGCCGGATGTCTGGCTCTGAAGCTTATACTCTTGACTCTTCACCATCTTGTGTCTAAAGTGAAGGGCAGACCTCTGGGGCACCAGCCATAGACAGTTCAAAAGCACCTTCTCTCAGGAGGCTTTCTGATTTTCTCATCTTCTTCCTGCTTTACATGCTGCAGTTCAGAACTAGCTCCTACTCTATGGAAAGCAAGCCCAAGGTTTTGCATTCTTGGCATGATGAGACGTGTAACCCAACGTGGATGGGATAGGATCCGCTCTCTCCATCAGAAGGAGCCTTCCCTACCACCAAGATTGTGACCTCAAGCTTCTCACTTTAGTTCAGTTACTTCTAGCTGAATAATACTTGAATAGAGTTCTTGAACTTGAACTTTTTAATGAAAAGAATAAATGGAATGGAGCTAGACTATCTCCGTTTGTGAGAGGAAGATGCTGGCGCCTGTTTGCAGTGAGGATTCCCTACAAAGGACTAACTCCCTGCAATATGTCCTGGGTCTGTGATGCTCATTGGCATTAGCTTTCTTTCTCACCAGGGGTCTGTGAAATCCTTCCAGCTTAGAAGTGGGGAAATGAACAAAGGAACCTGAACTCCTGGTCTTGCCATTGGTTTCATCCTTTGCTAGGGATTTTACTAGGCCCAGTCAGGCTGGTCCCCAGTGGTGACATTAGCCATTCAGGAGACAGATGACCATTGGACTGCTCCCATGTCGATGCCCTTGCTTTGTGTATGGACAGCTGCTTGCTCGTGGCCTTGGCTTTGAGATCTTGGTTCTAGATTGACAGAAAGTCCTCCTGCTAAACCCTTACTGTACAGTGTGGAGAAGTAAAACAGATAATTTCTACGTCGCATTTACTCCATCTCAACTTTCTGCTCAAAATTTATATCTGTGATGGTTGGGAGGTTATATGTTACCGAGGCAGTGAGGATATCCAAAAGTCTTTACGGGGGCGAGAGAGGCTATGTGGAA
>RJWH01008190.1:0-32819 GCA_004363575.1 Solenodon paradoxus
ATTGCCAGCTGCATACAGTTCCGCCAGATTATGAATTTCTTGACATTGAAGGCAAGAGTGTCAGTTAAAAATGCCCTACTAGGTTAGAGTCTGCAGACACAATTTCCTATTCAACCCCTTCCTTCTTCATGGTTTCCTTCCCTGTTACCTCTCCTCATTATTAACCTACGTGTCTTCCATAACAACATTGGGGACCCTAGTAAGAAGTTGCCATATGTGCCTCAAGCAAACCTACTGAGTCATGCCCTAGATGCCTCTGGTATTTCTGCTTGAAAATTCTGCTACTTCCCTCCAAACACCAGAGGAATGTGACCACAGCACTTCATAACCTGCTTGGTCATCAGGCCTCCAGATACCACTCAGTTATGGCCACTTTACATCAAAAATCAAAGCAATACTCAGTAAAGCCAGTTCAAGGGAACCATTGTGTCCAGAATAATGTCTCTTATTGCCAGGGCCAGATACATTTTCGTCTAGATTGTCCTGCAATAGCTTGGGTTCAGTTCTGTTCCTGAACTCAGAGTATAGTGCTCTGATATCTTTTTGCTGCTCAATAAATTTTGAATCACAGTGGCAACTTTGTGGTCATATTGTTTTTTTTTTTCAAGGACCTATCAAGAATAATCAAAATAAGATTAATGGAGATGGCTGGGGCCCTAATTGTGTAAATGGCATCTTTCATTTCTGGCCTTTCTCCTTCCCACCCATCACACTTTAACCTTACTTCAGAGGTGGCACAGCTAGAGCACAAAGAATCTTATTTAAAAAAAAAAAACATTACTACACTGCTGTCTATTCCCTTCCTAATCATTCTGCCATATCCATATGCCCAAGTCTTCCCAGGTCAATTTAGAAACCTGAAAAAAAGGATCCCTTTTGTCTCAGGGGACTGTAGATACAGACATAAAAGACTCCCTTTATTTCCAAAGTATGTAGGCACTACCCTCAAAGATTTCTACTTCCTAGAATCTTAAAACAATTTGAGTAATTGTATTTTTCATAGATCATCTTGTCTATGTTCTGGCCCCTTCTTATAAAGTGCAGTGGCAATCAAATCAAGGAAATATTGCCCCTCAAGAAAGAATGGGATAGCAGTGAATGTTAGTGCATGCACACACAAATGTACACCTTTACATTAGTCTCCTTTGTGAGGATCTGTTGTAATTCAGGTTAACAATGTTTCTTTATCTCATGCAATTTACGTTAAATAAAGTTTTTCACTATTCATAGAAGTTGACATGCTTCTGCTTCTGATTCCAAGACAGCTCCAAGGTCACCTCAGTTTATACCAGAAACTGCTCCCCTTTGGGATAATTGCAGAAGTCAAAATAGTACACAAAAGTGAAAAAGGAGTCCTGCATTTCACCACCTACAACCTGACAAAATGTTAGCTATTTTCATCCACAGATGCCAGTTTCATATACTTGATGAAAGGAACAACTTCCTTATCTTGATTACAAACCTCAGAAGCAGGGACCCCACCCTGTGCAAACCCCAGCTTCCTTTATGAAACAGCTCTGTACCCAGACCCCAAAACCTTTGAAAACTGTCATTATCTAATACTACTGTCCTTATAGAAGGAATTACTGGGTTTGGAAAACAATCCTCATTGTCTTTCCATTGGTAAAAGGAGCTAGCTGTAAATCCATAGACTCCCCTTTTGTGGATCCCTCAGTGTGTCTTACCTTAAAGAATTTAGAAATTATTGATTCTAACTCCCCCACATCAGATACAAAGAATGAAGCTCAGAGAAGATGAATGACTTGCTTAAAGGTAACATACATCAAGTCAGTGATAGAACAGATACTGGATGTCAGTTCTGTGAATTTCTAGAAGGATACATTTAGTGTAGCAGGAAACTTCTGGAGATTATCCTTACCTAAAAACCAATAACTTTTTCCATACAGGATAATCCCATAAAAGAATCTTTTGTATAATGCTATCCCAAAACTGAGAGTAGACTGAACAAAAATAAGATAATAGAACTTAACGTCTGAAGAAAGTAGAGGAGTAAAATGAAGTTTCTCAAAGATAGCTTCCAAAATTCTATTCCATGGGACATTAAACCCAGGAAATAGCCCATTGGAGAAAAAAAGTCCACAATCAGGAAGTCATGGGAAACGCGTCATTCTACAGATCATTCTCCTTCTTGAAGATTTCTAATGCAGCATTAGAATGTTAAGGCTCTGAAAAATCCTGAAATAAAATATTTGTTTGTGTTACTAAATAATCCCTAAACTTATTTGCCCTCTGGGTCTACATTTTTACCTTTCTTATCCTATTCGTGACTTTATTTCTCAGGAAGAAAAAGACTCCATGTTGAATATTACCTAATACAACCCATAGCAGTGTGGTGACCACAAGTTAATTTCTTTCTCTCACAAATTCTCAGAGCTAATGTAATTTATGGAAAGTTAACCTGAAAATATGTGGTATTTTCATTACCCAAAGTACTGTACCTCAGCAAGTACTGAGGTAAGGAAAGAATGGGGAGACAGAAACCAAGGAAACCTATTCTTGTCTAGAAGCTCACAGCCTAGAAGGACATTTAATAATATTCCCTGGGAAAGTTCACTAACAATTCAGGAGGTATCATTGGGGAGTAGCAGATAAAGGACCCAGGGAAGAAGTACTATGAGAATAAAATAAATAATGTAGATAGACTTTCAAAGTTTGCTATAGAGATTTTACTTTGATTAGTCCAGAAGTATGGAAAAGAACAGAATAGGCAAAGAATAATGAAGGTGATCCCAGAAGAAGAAAAGGTATAAGGAAAGGGGGAGATATAGTACAATCAAAATGTGTTTGAAAACCAAAGCTGAGTATCAGAAAAAGATTCTAACCCCCTTACATGATGCTGTGTGACAATTCTGGTACCCTTGATGGGAGACTTTGGATAAGAAACATTAATGAAGAAAACAATAATAAACAAATAGCACTTTCTTCTCTAGGTCTCCATATGTATACTCAAGACTTTAAAAATGTGTGTATACAGAGCCCAGGGCTGTAGTTCTCAGAGCTTCCTCACTTTTTCCCTTGTACCCTCAGATACAATGCTTCATTTCCCTCAAAGTTACCAAAAATGACTTCTGAGACTTTAGTTAGAATTTGAAGATTATTCTTGTCTGCAGATGGAAGTCTGTTTGTTGCATCACAACTGCTCTGGCCTGGAGCTGCTAGGCATATGCCGCACTTGGGGTATTTGACAAACTGACACTCTACCACATGGAGTGTCCAGTTCAGCTTGTCAAATACACGGAGTGTGACACTGCAGTAGACTAGGCCAAGAACTTCATGTGAAGGTGATCTCTTCCTATGAGATGTGGCCCTGGAAGAAAAGAAAAAGGAATCACACTTTAAGAAAAATGGGTTTGTAAAATAAAGGCTAGCCAGACCCATAGGAAAAAGAGATTGATAAAAGCATGGAGTGATATTGAGGGACTCTGAAAGTTCTCTTGATCTACCATAACATGTAAAATATCATCATTTGTCTCCAGTTGAAATAAAAGAATAATCAATTAAAGAACGCCACAAAACAACTATTGAGACAAATGCTGTGTCAATTTTGACAGAGAAAATTGGAGGAGATAGGCCTGGAGAAAAAGTAGACCTCTAAGGACCTCTGGACATCCAGAAGACACTAAGTATCTAAAAGTGAATTTAGGGTGGAAAAAGAAGTGAATGCTGAGAAGAAATTTACATTTCCCCCAATATAAAGTCAAATTGGTTCAGTGGTAGAGAAGGTCCTGCTGGTTAGTGAATTACTCCCTGAGTATAGCAGAAAGAACACTTGCCTAGAAGTCTAAACACAGCTCTGCCAAAGATTTCTTGTGTGATCGTGGAAAAGCCCCTTTCTTCATTTCACTGAAACTGTTTCTCTCACATGTACCTGGTTTCTCAGTGTTCTTCCAACTCTGGAATTCTAGTAGTCAAAGATGGGGCTAAAGAAAAAAACAAAGCTTTCATCTTTGAGTTGTACTTTTCAGAGAGTGTATATGGATCACCATCAGCTCTCTTGGATGTGTTCAGCCCCACCTAGAGATATTAGCTCAGTATCAATTTTTTTTTCATTCTCCACAGAGGGATATATAAACCATCAAAATAAGGAATATGAAAAATCAAAATCTCTAGATACTAATTCCCTTTGTTTTTGCAGGAGGCAAAAACAGCAGCTAAGAATGAAGAAAGGACTTACTCAAAGATACACATTAGGTAAATGGTAAATTCAGAACTGCTACTTAAATTTCCTGACACCTGGATCCAGAGAACATTCTACTTCCATGTTGCTATCTTGAGGAGAAAATTGTCAACCTCCTTTCTCACCATTAGAAGATCCAGCATAGAACACTGGTAACCATTTCCTTTCCCATTTTTGACCCAGGATCTCTGAGGAGGATACAAGGAGAATGGAATGCACAGTCCAAGTCATCTTTGGTAGCCATGGACACTGCCTCATCTTGGAAATGCAAACAGAGAGGGTAAATGAAAATTATACCTGTTACTGGAGTGGTGCCTTGGTCTCAGAGGGGACACAAGGTCCCTGGTGATGCGCCAACCTTCAGAGGCCAGAGAAAACAGGGCTTTAATCCTTGAGCAGTAAGGTCATGTGTTTTGAAGGGTTCTTGATGTCTTCAAGAGGAAATCGAAATAAGGAAGATAAGGCAGAGGTTAGCCAACGGAAATCTGGGTGCAAAATGACAAAAGAGTTTTGTTGTGAAATGCTTTGCTACTGCTGCAATAGTCATCATTGTTCTTCCCCTGCCCATTCCCCACTGACCTTCAACTATAGTGACTCCCCAAACTGCAGAGTTGGAGCAGAAAGCTCCTGACTTCTAGCCTTTGCATGTAAGCCAGGGAGTTCCACAGTTACTATGAGAATTCTGGAATGTAAAAACTGAGGTATTATTAAATTAAAAATCTCCATTGTAAAAATTAAGAAACGGACCTTCTGGGGGATGAAATAAAATACCTAATATCAAAAGGCAGGCTACTAACATGATGGAATTTGAACTCATTTCTATCAACTTTAAATAATGTGTTTTCTCATTCAGAATGTCTCCTGGTCCTGAAATCTCCGTTTTACCTCTCATGTCACAGCTTCTCCCCTGGCACAGCTATGTAATTTGCAAGGTCCAGTGTAAAGTTAAGACTATGAATACTTTTCAAAAGACTAATATCAAGATAATAGCAGTAAAACATTATGGCAGCATAATGTCTCTAACTTTATGTCACTTGTCTATGAAACTGCTGACAGATCTCTGATTATAGGTTATATCCTGACATCTAGGTGGCTTATAGAAGGAAAAAAAAAACGGAAATTCATATTTATTAAGGTACTAATGTGCTTTATATGTATTACCTCATTTAATTAACAACCCTCTGGCATGGTATCATCACCCTTATTTATGAATGAGGAAATTGAAAACATGGATGGAAAGTGACTTGCCTTTGGATAAAAAACCAGGAAGCAATGGAGAAGGCAAGATTTGTATATAGGTTTTTCTGACTCCAAATGTTAAGATTTTTCTACTGTCCAATATTGGCTACCAGGAAAAAAAGTAGTTGACCTTGAGAAGAGAAAGATGGTGCACAGCTGAAAAAAATTCAGCTGTGAACTTTAGACATCATAAGGGATGTGAAAGATCTGAGAAGAAAGTGAGTGGCTTCTTAGTGACTCGTGTTTGCAGTCATTGGACGGTCTTCAGCCACAGAGAGGAAGACATTGGACTCCCATTATGCAGTGCTTTATATCACGAGTCCTGATGACCTAACAGATGAGAGAAACAATTCATGCCATGCTTTCAAAGTATGTTTATGATTGTCTCCATGGATTGTACTGCCCAAGTCATAGACCTTAGTCTGTAGAGTAGTAATACCCTATGTAATACACAGACTGAAGTAAACAAGCTGCATAGAATCCTATAAATTCAGGTTCAAATGAAAAGACCATATCCTGGGAATCAGGAGCCCTGAGTCTTAGTCCCAGGTTTGTCAGCTGTGTTCCCTCATGGAGTTCCCCATTTAACCAATAAATATTGGACAAGATAACCTTGGTGGCCTCTCCAACTCAAACATCCGTTGGTATATCCGTGTCCCTCCCTCATGGGGATTTCTCTGTAGTTGCCTGACTTAGAGGATCTAGGAAGAGCCTGGGATAGGAATTCATTTGCTCTCACATTATTCTGGAGACAAGTTCCTTCTAGTAGAATAATTTATGAGCTTAGTCCTAGAAAACATTTCCCCCACATCTGGCTTCCAGAAAGATTCAGTTCCTTTTTCTTTTTGGTTAATAACTAAAGCTTGCAAAGAAGGCAGGCTTATTCTATGGGACTACCCTCACAACATAGTTTGATTAAGTTCAGCTATTTACTCCTTTTTTGGTCTATCAGATAAAGCACTCTACTGATTTTTAAACAAGTGTCTTCTGGAGACAATGTCTCCACCTAATGTAGTAGTTAATTTTGGCCATTTTGAGGCCCACAGCAGCTCCATGAAAAAAGAATATTAAAAGCCAGGAGGGACACACCCTGGTGGAGCAGTGGTTAGGTAAATCGCTTTCAAAATAACGAGCCACATGCCTCTGTGGATAAGTTCTGGGTCTGGCGGATGGCAGCTAGTATGAACAACTAAATAAAAACTAAAATACAGATGCCTCCTCCTCAATCTTTCTGCCTGCCTGCTCACCTTCATTCCTGCTTGTGCCATTCCTTTAAAAAATAAAAAGCCAGGAGGATCTAAAAATCGTGAAATCTTAATGAAATCAAAGCTCATTGGATTCCTTAGAGCTTCTCTTTACATCATAACCACAAAAAATGCTTGAAAGAGACAAATCCATTATGAACACACAAAGGAGATTATTTGGTCTGTCATTCAACAAAAAAATATAGGGTCCTTCCATTTTAGATACTCTTTGACTTGGCTGTGCTTATAAAGGATGGTAGGGAACAAGAGAAGAAGGTTGAGTGAAAGTAACATTCAAGCACTACTGAGATCTCACACTATAGACACATTTATTTATTTATTTATTCAGTAAATGAAAACGGAAAGAAAACTTATTTTTAGTCCCTGTGTCTTAGATTCTAGTCTATAACATCTGGATTATAGACCCAGTTCTGTACCTCATTATATGGAATTCCTTTAAAAATCATGCATAGTCTATCTGAATCTCAACCACCACATTATATAAGGGGATTCTTGGGCCTTATGGAAAAGAGACACAGACATGTGCGCAGGGAACTATGTCATGACACATTATGAGACAAGTGTTTAACAAAGATACAAATTGTTATCAGAAGAATGGATAATAAAGGCATGATTCTTTTAGGACAGGGAGTAAGAAGATGGTGGTGTTAGAATGATTCATAGAAGAGTAAGATTTAAGTTATACCTTAAAAGATGAAGTGATAATGCTCACTGTCTTTGGAAAGCCTCTGAAACCACTCTCCCAGTGAAGGTAATTTCTTCCTGGTTTGCCTGCTTTTAGTCTCAAAAAACTCTCCACACCAATTGTGTGTCTCTCCCATTAAACAAATAAATGTGCAAATTAGGGGCAATGTCTGCTCCTTTCTTTTCTTCACAGGGCCAGAAATGAAATAGTTGTCTCAGAACTGTAGACTGAATAAATTAGAGCATAAGCAAAGAGAGGAGACTTCATAGCAAAAGATCCATACATTCCTTAGATTATCTTGCCTCCATAAAGAACCTGAGAATGCTCTCTCTTCAACTTTGAGTTAATCTCCCTGCTCACCTACCCCCACCTCCTATTGGAAGTCTGTCAAGAAACATCCCAGGGACAATTGCAATGATAAACCACTTTCTGTGCAAGAGGCTGGTGTCCACATACTCCACCTCAACACTGGCGATTGCTGTGCATAAGATTACGCTGGAGCTTCCTCTAAGAGTGAACCCAAAGACTAATGTTATGTACAGAGTACTCTAAGCCAGGACCTAAGACCCATGGAATCAAAGAGAAAAATAGATATATACTAGAGCAGGAATATGCATCTTATAGAAATATAATGAGAGCCAAAAATGTTCTACCAGTCACATAAAAAAATGAAAATTTGTTGAAAACAAAATTGATAATATATTTTATTCAACCTAATTCATCAAAAATACTTAACTTGCAGCAATGTAAAAATTTATCTTTAAATTTGAATTAATTTTGTTGAAAGAATATTACATTATATAGTTTTAAAGTGTGCATCATAGTAATCCATATCCATACATAATACATGAAGTTCATCACCATTTCAGTCTTTCCTGCACTATACAATTGATCCCCTTTACCTAGTTTGTCTACCCACCCTCATTTTTCCTTTCAGTAACCACAGATTTTCTTTTATTAATTAAAATATTGATGTTTGATTTAGTTTAAGTCTTTTGTTTAACTTTGTTCATGCATTTGCTTGATATCTCTATTATCACATATAAGTGATCTCATATTCTATCTTCTCCTTCTGACTTATCTCACTAAGCATAATTCCCTCCAGGTCTATCCATGTTACAAGTGGCAGAATTTCACTTTGCTATGACTGTGAAGCATCCTGTTGCGAATATATACCATATCTTCTTTATCAACTCATCTGTCAATGGGTATTTGGTTATATCCAGCTCTGAGCTATTGTAAACTACACTGCAATGAACATGAGGATGTATATATCTCTGTGAATAAGTGCTGCTGTTTATCTTTTGGAGTAAATGCACATTACAGAAACAACTGGATCATATGGGATTTCCATTCTCAATTTTTTGAGGAATACCTATACTGCTTTCAATAATGGTTGCACCATTTTGCACTCCCGCCTACAGTGTATAAGAGTTCCCTTTTATTCTCATTCTTTCCAGCTCTTGTTGTTTTCATTTTTTTGGATAATAACCATTCTCACCAGTGTAAAGTCATAACTTACTGTTATTTTGATCTTCACTCCCCTAGTGACAAGAGAGCTAGACCATGATTTTATGTGTCTATTGATCAAATGTATGTCTTCTTTAGAGACGTGAGGAGTAAGATCACCTGCCCATTTTCAAATTGGGTTATTAGGTTTTTATTGGTTGATTCGTATGAGTTGCTTATATATTTTGGATATTAAACCTTTGTCAGATGTATGCTGCATCTTCTATTCAATGGGATGTCTTTTTGTTTTAAGGCAATTTATTTTTACTGTGCAGAAGCTTTTGATTTTGATGCAATCCCATTTGTTTATTTTAGATTTTAGATTTTATTTCCACTGCTATTATAGTCGAGTTCCCAAAGACATATTTTAGGTCATTTTCAGTAGTGTATTGTCTGTGTCTTCTTCTATGTATTTTGTGCTTTCTGGCCTTACATCAAAGTCTAATCCACTGTGAATTAATTTTTGTTCATGGTGTTGGGTAGTGATCTAATATCAACCTTTTGCATGTAACTGTTGTTTCCCAAAACTATTTATTGAAGAAACTGTCCTTGCCCAATTTTAATGCCATTGGCTCCCTTGCTGAAAATTAGTTGTACAAATATGTATATCTTTATTTATGGACTTTCGGTTCTGTTCAATTGGTCTGCATATCTGTTTTTATTCTGTATATCTGCTTTATGTCATGCTGATGTTTTTATTGCTTTGTAATAGTTTGATGTAAGTAAATACTTTGATGACACTTCCATAATTGTTATTTTTTCCTGAGGTTTGTTTTTGTTATCCTGGGTCTCTTGTAGTTCCAAATAAATTTCATTATTTTCTGTTCTATTTCTATGAAGAACGTCTTTGGGATTTTCATAGGGGACAGCATTAAATCTGTATATTGCTTTAGGCAATATGACCATTGTAACCATGCTAATTCTTCCAATTCATGAGTATGGGATATATTTTCATTCCTTTGGTCATCTTCTATATCTTTTAAAAACGTAATAATTTGCAGAGTGTAGGTCTTTCACTCCTTTGGTTATGTTTATTCCAAGATACTTCATTCTTTTTGATACACTTGTAAATGAGATTGTTTTTCTGTTTTCTCTTTCTGCAATTTTGTTATTTGTATATAGAAATGCAACAGATTTTTTTAAAAAACATTAATTTGAAGCCTGCCACTTTACTTTTTTATTATTTCTAGCAGTTTTTACTCAAGGTTTTGGGGTTTTCTACATATCAGTGGTGAGAATAGACATTCTTCACTTGATTCTGATCTTATAGGAAAAGCTTTCTGGTTTTCTTCATTGAGTGTTATATTGATTATGAGTTTGTCGTATATAGACTTTATTATGTTGAAATACATTCCATCTATACCCATTATGGAGAGGGGTTTTTCTTAACACAAAAAGGTGTTGACTCTTGTCAAATGCTTTTTCTTCCTCTATTGAGATTATCATGTTGGCTTTGTCTTTCTCTTGGTTGATGTAGCGTATCACATTTATTGCTTTGCACATGTTGATCCATCCTTGAATCCCTGTAATAAATTCCACTTGATGGTGGAATATAATTCATTTAATGAGTCATTTAATTCATTTCAATAGTATTTGCTAAGAATTTTTGAATCAATATTCATCAAGGATATGGGTCTGTAATTTTCCTTTGTGGTGCTATCTTCATCTAGTTTTGAAATCAAAATAATATTGGTATCATTAAAAGTTTTTGGAAGCTTGCCATCTTCTTCAATTTTTTTTGTAACAGTTGTAACAATTTTTTGTAACAGAGAAATATTGGTATTAATCCTTTGAATGTTTGATAGAATTCATCAGTGAAAACATCTGATTCAGGGATTTTGGGCAGGGGGAGATTTTAAATGACTGTTTCCATTTTCTTGGTTGTGATTAATCTGTTCATGATTTCTATTTCTTCCTGGTTTAGTCTTAGAATGTTACTTTTTTTAAAAAAATGTTTCCATTTCTTCTAAGTTATACAATTTGTTGCCATACAAGTGTATATAATATTTTCTTATAACCTTCTATATTTCCGTTGTATCAGTTGAGATTAATCCTATTATATTTCTTTCTTTTTTCTCTCCCCTCTTCTATGTGAGTCTAGTTAGTGACTTGTCTATTTTCTTTATCCCTTCAGAAAAACATTAGTTTCATTAATTATTTAATAGTCATTTTGATATCTATTTCATTGATTTCTGCTATAAGTTTTATTATTTCCTTCCTTCTAATAGATCTAGTTTCATTATTCTATGTTTTTCTAGTTCCTTCATGTGAAGGATTAGAATTTTTATTTGTGATTCTTGTTTCCTGAGGTAGGATTCTATCACTATAAATTTCCTTCTTATTAGTGCTTTTCCCACATCCCATGGATTCTGATAAGTCATGTCTTTATTTTCATTTGACTCCAGGCATTTTTTTATTTCACCTTTGATCTCCAAATTGACCCAACAGTTGTTCAATAATATGTTTTTATTTTCCACTCCTTTGAAGTTTTCACTTCCTTCTTTTGTTTGATTTCTACTTTGATGCCATTGTGATCCAAAAAGATGCAAGATTTTGTACATTTATTGAGTTTTGATTTGTGCCCCAATATATATTCTATCCATCTCTTCTAATTTTTTGTTTAAAGTTCTTATTTCTTTATTGATATTCTGTATGGATGATCTTTTACTGAGAGTAGAGTGGCAAAATCCCCTACCTATTTTTGTGTTGTCTCTATCTCCCTCCTATATATATAATATATATATAATATGTATTATTTGCTTTTACATTTTTACATTTGGGTGCTCCTTTATTGGGTACATATAGATTAATAAGTGTTATGTCTTCCTGTTGTATGATCCATTTATCACTATATAATAATCTTTTGTTATCGTTTTTGCTGCAAGTGTATTTTATCTGATATAAGTATAGCAGCTCCTGCTTTTTTAGATTCATCGTTGACTTGGAGCACAATTCTCCATCCCTTCACTTTAAGTTTACATTTGTCCCTAGATCTTAGATGAGTTTTTTGCAAAGAACATATAATCGAAAGTTTAGTTTTTTGTAAAGTTCATTGTCTTTGATTTAAATAGGAGACCCTTTTTTAATATTTCTTGTAGATCTCATATAGGTCTCATGGCAGCAAATTTCTTTAGCTTGTTTGTCAGCGAAAACCTTTATATCTTCCACGAATCTGAGAGAGTTTTGTTGAATACAGTATTTTTGGATAACATTTTTTACTTGTAGAATTTTTAAAATATTATTCCATTCTCTCTTGGCATAAAGAGTTTCTGCTGAAATGATGATTGCCTAATGGAAGTACATTTATATGTTATTTCCTCCCCCCCAAGCCAACTTTAGAATTCTCTCTTTGTCTTGGACTTTTGATAGTTTCATAATTTTATATCTTGGTGTAGATCTTTTTGAATTAGATAACTGAGCATTCTATTGGCTTCACTGACTTCTATGTTAAATTCCTTCCCCTGGTTTGGGAAGTTTTCTGCAATTATTTCTTTGAACGTGATGTTTCCCTTCTTTTTCTCTTCACCTTCTAGGATATCCATTATTCCTACGTTGCCCTTCCTAATGGAGTCTGATAGATCTCAGAGTAATTTTTTTCATTTTTTTGCGTTTAATATCCCTCTCTTCTTCCGTCTGTTTCCTTTCTACATTTCCATACTCCAACTCACTGATCCTTTTCTCCACTTGATCAATTATCTTTGCATATCTTTATTTGATACAAATGATCTCATTTATTGCATTATTTACTTTCTGAATTCCTGTTAACTTATTTTGTAATACTTCAATTTCTAGCTTCTGCTCCTTAATTGCATCTTTGAGCTCATTTACTTGTTTCTCTGAGTTTTCTTTTATATTTCTGAACTTCTTTCTGATTACAACTTTGAATTTTTATGTCTAAAAATAACCAAAAACCGGTATGCCCTAGTGGAGTACTGGTTGGGCCAGCTGCCTTCAGTGTAGTCCACATACATCCCAGAGACCCAGTTTCATGTCCCAGGACCCAGGTGATCAACCAAGAACAACTAAATTAAAAAAACAGTTTCTTCCTCCTTTTTCTTCCTGCCTGCCTGTCGCTGCTCACCTTCATTCCTTCCTTCACCTTGCCTTTAAAGTAATCATCAGTATCCTCTAAATTAGTTTCTGATGAGATTTCATTTCCTTCTGTTGTCACAGTATCTTGAAGTTTATTGCTTTTGGTTTTTGGATTTTTTCCCTCATGATATGGGTCCTGTTGCTGAGCTATTATTTTTCTTTTTGTCAGGTAACTACCTGATTTTGTTTTATACATTTGACCCTTTCTGGCTTCCACAGTGTGTTTTTGTTCTGTCAATGAATGAAGGGTGACTACTGGGTGAGGAAGGGCGCACAGGCTGAGGGAGTTGAGTTGCTGTTGTTGTTTTCTTGCAGTATTGCGGGCTCCTGTTCCTGCTGGTATCAACTGGGCCAGTCCTCTCTGAGTCTTTAGCACTATATCCAGCAGTCCATAGACTGTGCTACTGGAGCTTCTCTCTGCTGGAGCCTGGGTCCCAAGGAGTGAGGAAGAACAGTGCTGTCCTTTTCATTGTGCTCTTTGTTGTGCTTCCAATCCATGTGAGACCTTGTGTCACAGTCAAACCTTCACTTTAGATTTCTCTCAAGCCAAGTGTCTGTCACCAGAAATCTTTATTCTTTCCTCCTTGGAACTTGACCTGGACCTGATGCACCCTCAGGCTGGCCATGCCTCCCCCCTGCCTCTGCCATTTCTGTAATAGCAGCTGCAGAAACATCCACCTGCTGCACTCTACAAGCCTCTAAGCACTGATATTTGAGTTCCCTGGTGTATGACATTCCCCTTTGGATCATCACAATGCAATCACTGCTTTCCCCATGCTGCTCAGGTGCTGCAGACCTCCCCCTGATAATGTCACCTTTTGAAAAATCTGGGTGTTTTCTTCAGATGCCAATCAGTGAACAACCTCAGCTACCATCTTCCTTTAGTTATATTTTCTCTGTTGACTTTATCCAGGTCAGTTATTTGACACTGTGTTATGGATTCCAAGCATCCACAGGTTGTCCCATATTCTAATTATATTTTTGAGAATAAATAGGAGAAAAATGGGGTAATATTCTAGCATGATGTGTTGATAGGTCTAATTGAACAGAGAAAATAAGAAAAGGGAGTCAATAGTTGACTGACTAGTATGTCCCAGGAACTGTGCTATGTATTTCAGACAAACCTTCTTGGGTCATCTTCACACTCATTCTAAGAGGTGAGACTGCTTTCCCCTTCAATGGATGAGAAAAAATAAAGTTTAAAGTGCTCAAATTACTAGCTCCAAGTTACTCAGTAATCACTGAGTTGGAATTCAAGCCATTTTTCTACCTCTTTCTTAAACCACATGCTATTTGGAAAGGTTGTTTTGGGACCTTCCGTTACTCTAGTCTGAATCATATTAATTTTTATTGCAAAGCATAGAGATCATTGTTTATAAGTTTGTGAGATTTCTAAACAGAGATTTTTCTCGTTTCTCCTACCATGAGTTATGCTCATCTGACAGGAAACTGATCCTCCCATATAATCTGAACCATGGCTGTTATGGTTTAAATTAACTTCCTCTCCCCTTATCCTACTTCTCCTCCAAACTTTCTTCTCTGAGTTGCAAGATGCAGCCTTCGTGCAGCCTCCACACTGACTCCCTTGCACAAATTTCGTCCCATATTTGGGCTTCAGTGTCTCCATTTCCAAAATAATGACATTGGTTCTTTGGCACTACAGAATGAGATATAAATGACTTCTAAAAATATTTGCCTACTTCTCAGGCAGAGATCTCAGTGAGTTACAGTGTTCAGTATACTTTCAAACTCCATTTTTGAGAAGACATCTAGAATTGAACTGGCCATATTCTGTCAACTGACTCATGAAAGTCACACTTACAGAAAATAGATGTAATAAGGAGTGTATGTTTTGTTTTCTTTTTAATTTCAGAGCCAACATAGCACCCAAACTGCTGATAATGTGCACTAGTTGAAGAAAAATCACTCTCTTGCTCAGAAAAATCTACTCTGGAAGTAAAATTAGTCAGAAAGTTCCTTAATGAGAACACTGGCAAGATAAAAGAGATTAGATGGATTTAATGTATTCTTCCCTTCCCCAAACCTCTTCAGCTAAGATGGGGTGCAAAGAATGGTCAAGTTCACTTATTTCTTTTCTCTGTCTCTTGCACACTACCATCGACACAATGATCACTTTCAGATCTTTTTTTTCCAGTTTTCAAATAGAACCCCACCTCACCCTTCTGTATTATTTCTGCCAATGAGTTAAACCTGTTGATACTTCTGCAACTTTCAAAAAATTTAATTAGACAACTTTATTAGTTTTCCAGTTTCTGCAAGACCCCAGGCTTTCTTTCTTACTTTGATTAATTAGAGATCCTGTCTCCTTAAGGATCTCTCCAGATGACAATCTAATGAATGCTAATTTTGCTGAGTGAAATCTCAAGGGAACTTTTTGTATTAAGTAGAAGAAAAGAAGTGTCTCACTTTTCCCTTATTCCTGTGTATAAAGGTCTCTGCTCTCTATCCTACAAGAAATGGTAGTAGTTTTGAAGGGTATCTGGAAGATTCAGGAGATTTACAGATATACTTTATTTCTACTGAGATTGTTGATTTAAAGAGTTTAGCAACCAAAGTGCTGGAGTTTTCTCAAGGTCAAATAAATACTATTTGAGAAAAGCCTTAGAATCCAAAGAAATAACTTCTAAAGTGAGATAAGATTGGTGAGTCTGCTAGTCAAAAAGAAATTTATTCTCTCCTTTCTGCTCCTCTCTTCTTTATTACTTCTTCTTCAACTCATATCTCTCTCATATTCTCTTCATTCTTTCCTATTTACTCTTTATCTTATCCTTTCCCTCTTCTATTCTGTCCCTCAAGCTAGGGTAAATTTTAGGACCCATGCTTGGATAAGCCTGAGCCTAGGGATATAGCTGGGGTTAGCCACTATAAACTCTTACAGTTGCAGGGTAAAGAGGAAGAGGAGGAAAGTAAGAGGAAGAAAATATAAGAGGAATAATAAAGAAGAAAAAGCACCTACTGCAGCAAAAAATGCTTTTGGAAGTGAAAAAATCAACTTTATATCTAATCCTTTTCTATGGCTTCTGCCCCAATTAGAATAAGCCTTATCCACCTAAAAAAAACTGCCATAATGTCTTCCCTTCCTAGAAATATCATCTGCAAAAGAAAAATTTTGCAGACATTGAAAGGCACACTCATACAGTCAAAAGGTTAATATGAAAACTTTCTCCCTCTGAATCCAGTGTGAGTTCCCATCCACACTTTCTTCCTGAGAAACGGCAAGAATATAGTGTCTCAATTTAGTTTCTAGCTCAGGTGAGACCATTTCAGTACTACTCTAACCAATCAGATTTACAACTGAAGAGAAGTGTTCTTATCCATCGGATAACAGGAGGCCATAGCACTTTACTTCCAAAGGCTTTACCATCCTAACTTGAAGGTGGGGTCATAGATTTAACTAATTAATCTCTCCAAGCTATAATCTCTCCATGTTATTGGAACCCTTGGGGAAAAATAATTTGGGAAAGGGACTAGCTTGTGCCTGGCACATAGTAGACACCCAGCAAATTCCAGGTCCTTCTCCCTTTAAATAATGAGAAATAAGTCTAAAAATGGAGAATGTATCCAGTGCCTTCAGGTATTACTTAAAATATCCTTTTCATAAAAGACCTCCCTTCCAAACCTAGCTAAAATAGCTCTATTCCTTTACTTTTGCATTCTTAGAACCCTCGCTGATTTCTATCATAACACTTCCTACCACTTGGGATTATTTATTTTTGGATCTATTTACATGTTTATTGCTGGTCACCTACCTGGTTCTGGACAATGCATTTTGTAATTAGGAGCTCTCTGAGAAAAATAGGAACTAGATTCTATTCACTGATATTAGCAGATACTTAGCATAGTACCTGACACATAGGAGAAGATATTAAATAGTATTGAGTAAATAAATAACTGATATCCCTGATATAATGTAAGTCCAGGTGAGAGGAGTTGACAATACTGAGATCATTGGTATCATTAGGCTAAAATAGAAAATTTAAAGTTATGGAAAGGCCAAAGAACTGCTAAATTGGATGGACATCAGATTCCATTAAGAGAAGAGTTCAGTTCTGGGTATGGAGGAATCTTTAGGTGAGATTAGCAAAGCAATTTAATAGGGGAAAAGTATGTCTCGTGGACAAATTCTCTGAATCTTGACATCCTCAAGTGTAAAACAGAAGTTTTAATCTTTTCCCTGCCTACATTGCAGGACTGATGTTAGATATAACATAATAATAGATGGAAAGGGATAAAGTTATATGGGGAGGAAACTCATGAATGGATGGCTTATTTGTCACCACCCTTAGCTCAGGCTTGTCCTGAGGTACCCTCTGTAACTGCTTCCCCAACCTTTGGACTGCACAGTCATTGTAAAAAGGAAGTACCAGCAGCAACAGTCTGGACTTCTAGCCCATACCACCTCACTTGCTCAATAATGACAGTTGGCTTTTGCATCAGTCTTCTATACTATTCTTTACCCCACTCTAGCCCACATACTGCTTCCCCCAAACCTTATATGTAGTAATTTGCAGGATGATATTTCCCCACCATTGTGGCAATGCTCTGCTGTCTTAGAGTCTCAGGGATCCTGAAGGTGGTAATGGGAGTAGGATAAACCAGGATTGAAGCAATCAGTCTGATAAATGTTCATAGAGTTATGGGAGCAAAAGAACCAAATTTTTTAACCTAAAGCTATGCTGAGAATTCTAAAATCTATATTCACCATTTTTATGAATACCACTGCTTAAAGATCAAATTGCTTATTCCTAGATCCAAAATCTAAAAATATAGACTGAATTCTTATTCTCCATATTTTTTGTGATATAAAGAGCCCAAACTTTTCTCAAGTGTTAAAATATTGGCCAAAAAGTCATAAAATACACTAAATTAGCAGGAAAATAAAATAAGACAAAGTTATACTAGCTAGAAGACAGTAAATTATACCAAGAAACCCTGAAATTCTAGGTTTTCTTAGGGTGAAGGAGCTGAAACTTAGACACTAGATGTCAAATAATATCTTGACACCTTAAAGTCCACATCCTTCATCTTAAAAACTGTCTTATTTATGTAGAGGGAGTTAGTTTCAATCTAACCTCTAAGGAACAGAAGGCAGTGTTATGGGTTTGATCGTGTCCCCTCAAAATTCATGTATACTTTAGAGTGTGCTTGTACATTAAATAGAACTTTCAAATTATGATTAAGTTAAAATATGATCATTAGACTGGGCCATAATCTAATAAGACTGGTGTCCATATAAGGAGAAAAAAATTGGACACAAAAAAGACACCAGGGATATGTGCCTGCAGAGGAAACATCATATGAAGACAAAGTGAGAAGGTGGCCATCTGCAAACCAGAAGAGAGACCCCAGGAGAAATCAAAACTACTGATACCTTAATATTTGACTTCAAACCTCCAGAACTAAGAAAATGAGTTTCTGTTTCAAGCCATTCAGCATGTTATTTTTATGACAGCTCTAGAAAACTATACAAGTAGAGATCAATTTTTAATCCACTGTCCACTAATTTCCCACTCAAGGTTGGAGGAGACGTATCCTACATGGAGACTAGACAAAGAGGTGACAAAAACAAAACAATGTGCCAATGTGGCACCAGTATTACCCAAGAAGAACCACTGAATGTATGTCTCCACCTGCACCACACAAACAATTCTTCCCAAAGCTGGAAAGAACAATTCATCCAGTTACTCTGGCTCAAGGGAAATGTCCCAGATGGGTGAAACCCTTTTGCTTAGTCCTCTGTTCTTCAAACTCCCTTATGCACTCAAGTCTGCTCTCTTCTGAATGACCTCACCCTAGGTCAGAGCAGCCTGGATGAGTAGAAGGTCTGGGTAATTCAGCTTTTTTTCTGGATTATGCTACTATGAACAAAATTGTGCATATATTATTTCTGATTAAAGTTTTTGTGTTATATGGGTATGAGTCTAGAATCAGAATTGCTGGATTAAATGGTAGACCCATTTCTATTTATTTGATGACTCTCTTTTTTGATTTCCAAAGAAGTCTTTTCAGTAAAAATTTTAAAGTCTTATCATTTCATCTTTGGCAAAGCTATTGAAAATAGACTGTCTCAAACACTGCTGTGTTAGTGCAATCATCTTGATGGAGGTTTTACAGTACATGTTAAAATTTAAAGTATGCATCCAAATGATAACATTTACTTTAAAAGAATTCAATGTGTAGGGGGTTATAGGATAATTTTAAAAGTTCACCCATTTTTGTGTCTATATTTTATTGAAATAACATTGTTTTATAACAGTGCATAAGTTTTAGGCATACAACTTTATAATTAGACATCTATATATAGTGCATTATGATCACCATAGAAGTCTAGATCCACCAGCATACAACTGATGTCTTTCATCTGTTTTCCCCACTCATCCCACTTACGCATTGGTAACCACCATTCTGTTGTCAGAATATGAGTTTATTTTGTGTTTTGTAGTAGGTTTTTTGGCTTGATTTATTTATATCCCAGTATGAGTGAAACCATGCTATTTATCTTTCTCTATCTGACTTATTTCACTAAAAATAATCCCTTAAAGCATCCATTCGTGTTTTCACAAATGCCAAGATTTCATCTTTTTTAATAGCTGAGTAGCATTCCATTATCTGTGTGTGTGTGTGTGTGTGTGTTAATAATTGTTGAAGCTGACTTTTACGAATTCCGTAAACTAATTTCTCTTCTGGCATTCATCTAAAGAAACATTCCTACACAGGAGCAAAAGGAGGCGTGTTAAGAATATTTCTTTCAGTGCTGCTTATAACAGTAAAAAATTGGAAAAAACATAAGCTTGTATCAATATTGACATAGTCAAATAAACATTGGTGATTGTACTACACAGTGCCATGATCAGCTAAAAAGAATAAAATATATCTAGATATCTAAGTCATATTTTGAGTGAGGAAAGCAAATTAACTAATATATACAGTATGATACAATTTATATAGAAAGCAAGTACCACACAGACCACCCCAAAATAATGTCACATATATTGCATGAAATATTTATATGAGATATACAGATAGAGGAAAGTGTTTAGAAGAATCATCTTTAAGAATACTCACCAGACGATAACAATTGTGGTTATTTCTGAGGACTGGGGAAGGGAATAGGCTAAAGTAGAGATAGAAAGAGTTGGGACTGATGGGTAAAAGAGACATTGACTTTTTAATTTTTGTGATAACTTACACTGTGTGTGCTGCGTAAAATATTTAAATTTCATTTCAGTCTGCACGCATTTCATGGCACACCCTCCACCAGAGTTCTAGGGTGCTTTACCACCACCTTCTTAATTCATTGATTCTCTTGTTCTATCCCCTATCTCCTATCCCTAGACAGAGTCCTGTGTCCTGTGAATTTTGTTGAGATTTAGAAGACACCAATCTTATACTGAAATTTATATGCTGGTGATATGTTATGTTATTTGCATACCTAGGCATAGCTTTAAGAAAATACTTTAATATTTATTGAGGTATTTTTGCTTTTTACAAAATACATGAACCTATAGGTATGGGTCCCTCATTCTTCAGATACCAGACAGCACAACCTACCTACCACCAAATTACCCAAAGCTCTTCATAATTGCCCACTGAAACGCACCAAAACATGTGCTTCCACACCCCATATCATTCTCTACTGCTAACCTCAGTTCTGTTGCTAATGTGGAAGGATTCATTTAGTCATTCCTTTGCTTTATTTCCTTATCAACCTGAGTGAGATAATCTGTCATTTGTCTTTCTTCTTATAACTTATTTCACTTACCAAATTACCCTCTAGTTTCATCCATCATATCGCAAATGACAGTATTTCATCTTTTCTAATGACTTTGCAGTATTCTGTAGTGTGTGTATGTATATATATCAGATCTTCTTTAGCCATTCATCTGACTATGGGCACCTTGGTAATTTCTAATTCTTGTCTATGGTAAATAATGTTGCAATAATCATGAGGGTGCATATATCTCTGAAAATTAGTGTTGTTGGGTCTTTGGGGTAAATACCCAGAATGGAATTACAAGATTATATGGGATTTCCATTTTCAATTTTTTGAGGAATCTCCATATTGCCCTCTATTAAGGTTACACCAATTTACACTCCCATAATAGTGTAAAAGTGTTCCCTTTATCCACCTTTTTACCAAATTTGTTGTTTCCTGACTTTTGAATAACAGCCAGTCTTGCAGTTGTGAGGTGATATCTCATTGCTTCTTCGATATGCATTTCCCTAATAACAAATGAGGAAGAACATTTTTTTAAAATATCCCTTGGCCACTTGTAAGTATTCTTTGGAGGAATGTACTTCAAATTTTCTGTCTAATTTTTAGCTAAATTGTTAGTTTTTCTGCTGTTCAGTTTTTTTTGTTTGTTTGTTTCTTCGGATATTTTGGATATCAAACCCTTGTCAGATATATGAAATTCAAAATCTTCTCCCATTCAGTAAGGTTTTTTGTTTTGGTAATATTTTTTCTTTTTGTGAGAAAGCTTTTTAGTTTGGTGTGGCCTATTAACTTGGTCCCTGACAGAAGAGCTGAAGGAGGAAGACTCCTGCTCCCACTATCAACTGGGTGTTTCGGTGGACTATATTTGGGTTGCCTGTGAACTTCCTTGAATTGGAGAGATGCAAAACTTGCAAGCACCATCTGAAACAGCATCAGTGACCCACAAGAAGAAGGCATCCTAGGGAGTAGAACTGGTCCCATCCCCACTAATATCAAAAGGATAGCACCTGCCACATTATCATACATACACGAAGAAATTTAAAGTGAAAGAAAAGAAAAACCATAGTGGGCAATTCAAGGCCAAGAAGAAAGCCATGTCAAAATCTAAACCACAAAAAATAAAGTCCCCAAAAGAGGAAGATGCCAGGAGTTCAACAGAAAATAGCTCCATTGACATTTATTGAGAAAGCCTACAGGTAAAGATTTTAAAATAAAGTTATACAAAATCTGAATGAAATGCAGGAAGAACACACAGCTACCCAAAGAAAACTGGAAGACTTCTGTAAGGAAAACCTCAAACAGATCAAAAGGAATACTTCACCAAAGAGATTGAGGTTATGGAGAAAGTCCTAGCAGAAATAATAAAGATGAAAGTTACAGTCTAGGAACTGTAGATAAAGACGGAAACTCATAAACAGACTCATTCTCAAAGAGAAACAAATATCAGAAATTGAAGACAAGATCAGAGGTAACCATCATGAAAGAGAGAGAAACAAGATTGAGGAAAAATAAAGAAACCCTACAAGAAATATCAGACATTATGAAAAGAACAAACATAAGGATAATAGGTGTCCTGGAAAGAAAAGAGAAGGATAAGGAACAAAAACTATTTAAACAAGCGATAGCAGGGAATTTCCCACATTTGTTACAATAGTAAGAATGGAAATCCAAGAAGCATAGAGAACACTAATTTTCTAAATGCAAAATAACCTATTTCAAGACATATCATAGTAAAACTAGCAAAAGCCAACAACAAAGAAAAACTACTTCAGACTTACAGAGAAAAATAAACCATAACCTACATATATATCTTCAGATATACCCTTCAGACTATTGTCAGACTTCTCAGAAGAAATGACATATTCAAAATATTAATGACAGAGACTACCAGTCAAGAATACCATACCCTGAAAATATATCAATCAATTATAATTGAGAAATAAGTCTTCAATGCAAACAAAAGCTAATGGAGGCAGCTCTTCTTACCCAGAAGAATCTATCTCCTGTTTTTTCTTTCTTTCTCCTCAGTTTTCTCTAATAAACATATTTTTAAAAGCTAATGATTCTTTTCTATTACTAAGCCTGAAATTCAAGAAATCGTAAAAGCAGCTGAAACAGGGAAAATGAAAAAAGGATTCTCCAAATCTTGAAAATGGTGATAAACAAGAAGACAAAAGAAGGCAACAACAGGAGAGAGTAAAAAAAAATTAAAGAGAAAAATAACAAGGAATCTATACAAATATATGAATATCATAAAGCATCAGGAATCAGCTCATGAAAGACAATCAGAGCTTTTACGCAGGCTTCCCCCACTCCAGCGTCCCTCCAGCTGCATTGCTCTAACTCTGAGCTCCAGACTCCTGCTAAGCTAGCGCTGCCATTGTCTCCCTTCAGCCACCATCGTAATTATCTACCAGGACTTCATCAGCCATGATGAGATGATTTCCAACATCTACAAGCTCTGGGAGATCGAACAGGCTGTGCCTGGAGGGGGAGGGGAAGATGGTCAGTAGGACAGAGGATGGTATTGATGACTCGCTCACTGGTGGAAATGCCTCCGCTGAAGGCCCTGAGGGCAAAGGTACTGAAAGCACAGTTATTACTGGTGTTATGAACCATCACTTTCAGGAAACTAGATTCACAAAAGAAGCCTACAAGAAATACATCAAAGATTACATGAAATCAATTAAAGGTAAACTTGAAGAACAGAGACCAGAAAGTTAAAACCTTTCATGACAGGGGCTGCAGAACAAATCAATTACATCCTTGCTAATTTCAAAAACGTTCTTTATTGGTGCAAGTATGAATCCAGATGGTATGGTTGCTCTCCTAGACTACCTTGAGAATAGTGTGACCCCATATATGATTTTCTTTAAGGATGGTTTAGAAATGGAAAAATGTTAATACAGACTTACCAGTTACTTTGGATTTATCGCTTGTCATCATAACTGGCTGCTGCTTTTTCATCCACAACACCAGGACAGATGATAATGGTACTAATATCATCTTGAGCTCTTCATTAGGTTGACCTCAATTTATTTGGAGCGGAGGCATTGTTTTTAAGGGAAAAAAAAAACATGTCTTGCAAGTTTTTTAAAAATAAAATAATTTAAAATCATTTGAGAGAATGCCACTAAGTTTAATACCCATTTAAGTCCATTCTATGTCGTGTTCCTGGACAAACTAGAGCCTAGTTGTAGACCAGCATGAAAAAGCTTAAGACTGTCTAGAGATAACATCTACAGATTATTTCTGGGACTGGAATATCAAAACATGAATCAAAATTCTTAATTCTGAGTTGAAGTAAAGGGACAGACCACGTTCATAACAGTGCCAACAATTGAAGTGGATTCCTTACACATCATCTACAAATGGAAGTAGCTAACTCTGGAAGAGTTTATCTAAGAAATAAAAAGAGATTAACACAGTGGGAAGCAAAAAAAAGGCAATCATAGAGAAATAAACTTAGAGACAATACATGTGATGGTCATAAAACTCAATCTTAGCAAGATATACAGCTGTGAAATAGAAAAAAACTGACAGAATAAACACTGAAAACCATCCAAAGAAAAAAGCAAGCTTAAACAAACAAAAAATAAAGCAACAGGCACAGAAAACAGTGGTTCAAATGTCAGTAATAAAGTCCTACATTATAATCATGATCCTTAAGGTGAATGAACTGAATTCACCGATCAACCCATAAAGTCACTTGATAGATAAAACGCAAGACCCATAGATATTATGACTACAAGAAACTCATATCACATCCAAAGATAAACATAGGTTGAAAGTCAAGGACTATGGAAAAATGTATCAAAGCAGCAGTGATGAAAAGAAATCAGGAACTGAAATACTAATATCAGAGAAGACAAATTTCCAATTAAAAGAGTATCATGAGGCAAAGATGGACATCATATTATGGTCAAGGGTCTAATCCTTCAGGAAAAAAAACTATCATTGACATATATGCACCCAATCCTGAACTATCTGAATATATAAAACATATATTGACAGAGCTGAAGAGAGATATTGATGGTAACAAATAATAGCAAAGGACTTTATACAGCACTTACATCACTAGCTAAATCACTAGATGTATCATCTAGGCAGAAAATGAACAAATAAGTAAGTATCTTAATTGAAGCAATAGATCATAATGAACTAAAAGACATATACAGGGTGTTCTACCCCAAGAAAAATAATATTCACTCTTGCCCAGGGAACATGAAAAATTCTCAAGGATGGTCCATAAACTGGGACAAAAGGCAAGTCTCATCAAATTTAACAATATTGAATTATAGAAAGCATCTTCTCTAGCCACGAAGCAGTAAAATTAGAAATGAACCAAAGAAAAAAACTGAAAACACTACAAAAATGTGGAGAATGAAGAACCTGTGTCTAAACAACATTTGAGTAGTTGATGAAATTAAGACACATCTGGAAAGAAACAAAATTAAATAGATGAGCTACTAGAACATATAGGATTCACAATAGCGGTTCTGAGAAAAAAGCTCAAGTACTACAAGTGCACATCAAAAACCAAGAGACCACCCAAATTAATCTAACCACACACCTGAGCAAACTAGAAAGGAAAGAAAAATTAAATCCAAAATCAGCAGAAGAGGAAATAATGAAAAATGAAATTATAAACAAATACCATCCAAATAATCAATAAATTCTAGCTATTTAATAAAAATGAATAAAGTTGATACACCCCTAGATAGATTCAATAAGAAAAAAGAGAGAAAAAACTAATAAAAAACAGAAATGAAAGAAGAGAGATTACAACTGGAATCACAGAAATACAGAGAAACATGATATATTATTATAAAGACTTATAAGCTAAAAAAATCAATAATGAAGAAATGTATAGGTTTCTAGAATCCTACAATCCCTCAAAACTGATCCAAGAGGGCACAGACAACTTAGACTAATCACAAGCACAAATATTGAAATAGTATTTTAAAAATTTCCCCAAAACAAGAACCCTGGTCCAAATGGTTTCATTAACAAATTCTGAAAAATGTTAAAAGAACTAAGTCCTATTATTTTTAAACTCTTCCACAAAATTGAAGAGTATAGAAAACCCCAAATTTATTCTATAAGGCCAATATTACCCTGATCCCAAAATTACACAGAGACAACACAAAAACAGAAAACTACGGACTGACATATAGACTCAAAAAAAAAACCTCAACAAAATCCTGGCAAATACAATTCAACAACACATCAAAAAATTATACACCATGATCAGATGAGATGCAAGGATGTTTCAACGTATGAAAATCACTCAAAGTCTTTATGATCATCCCAATAGGTGCAGAAAAAAACATTTAGCAAGATTCAACATTCATTCTTGATAAAACAAAAACTCTCACAAAAATAGCAGTAGAAGGCACGTACCTCAGAATAATAAGATCAATATAGGACTATGCCAAAGCCAACATTATAATCAGTTGTGAAAAACTGAGACCCTTTTCTCTAAGATCTGGGACAATATCCAATATCACCACTACTATTCAACATAGTTCTGGAAGTCTTGGCTATAGAAAAAAGTAAAGAACATCACAATGGAATTCAAATTTGAAAAGAAGCAATAAAACTATCATTATTTGAAGGTGACATGATATTATACCTAGAAAATCACAAATAATCCACAAAATACTGCTATAAGCAATAAATGAATACAGCAAATTGGCAGAATATAAAGTCAAAACAAAAAATCAGTAACATTCCTATATGCACACCATTATTTATAGGAAAAAGAAATTTCATTCATGATAACACAAAAAAAAACAAATATCTGAGAAGAAGCTACATTTAAAACTACAGGAACTTAACAAAATAAATAAATTAAAGGAGGTGAAAAGAGATGGGAAAATATTGAAGTTTATGGTATGGAATATTTAATATCACTAAAATGACCATTCTACTCAAAACAATATATGGATTTAGTGGAATTGTCATCAAAATTCCAGGAACATTTATCAAGGAAATAGAGGAAAAAATACTGAAACTTGTATGGAACCATAAAAGACCTTAAATAGCCAAAGTTATCCTAAAAGAAAAAAATAATAGTGGAGGAATCATACTTCCTGACTTCAAACTATACTCGAGTGATCATCATCAAAACAGAATCAGACTGGAACAAAAATCATATCTGGACACACAGTTAAATGAAATAAACTGAGAGTACAAAAATAAAGTCACATCTGTATGAACAGTTTATGACAAGGGTTCCAAGAGCATATAATGGAGAGAGCAAAGTCTATTTTACAAATGGTGTTGGTGAAATTGGACATAAACCTGCAAAAAAAGTGAAACTAGATTTTTCATTAGCACCATCACAAAAGTTCACTCAAAATCAATCGAAGACCTGGATATAAGGCCCAAAACCATAAAATACTTAGAGAAAATTTTGGAAAAAACATTCCACAACACCAACCTCAAAGATATCTTTAGGGAAGGAACAGCTACAACAGTGTAAACCAAAGCAAAGCTGAACAACTGGGACTACATAGAACTGAACAGCTTCTGCAGAGCAAAGGTGACCATCACTAAAGCAAAAATACAACCTATGGAATGGAAGAAGATATTCACACAACATACATCAGAGAGAGTTTAATCTCCAAAATATATAAAGAGATCATACACCTCCACAGTAAAAAAGCAAATGACCCCCTTAAAAGGGACAGAAAATTTGAATGAATACCTATCACAAGATGACACACAGATGACCCACAGACATCTGAAAAAAGTCAACATCATCAGAAAAATGCAAATAAAAACCACAGCTAGATACCAACTCACACCAGCAAGAAAGACCTCAATGAAAAACACTGGAAACAATAGGCTTTGGAGAGGGTGTGGAGAAAAAGGACTGGTCCTCTACTGCTGGGGAAAATGTAAGTAGGTAAAACCTATTTAGAAAACAGTGTGAACATTCCAAAAAATAAATAAATATGGATCTACCACTTCATCCAGGAATTCCACTCTTGGGTTTGTACCCAGAGTATACAAAATCTCTAATCAGAAAAAATAATATCTGCACCCACTGTTCATAGCAGCAGAGTTCACAATAACCAAGACATGGAAACAACCTAAATGCCCATCAAAAAATGACTGAATAAAGAAGGTATGCTATACATAATCAATGCTCATCTACATGTAATTGGATACAGAAGCTCTGGAGATATATATATAATATTTATCATATATACATATTACATGGAATTCTATCCATCTATTAAAAAGTATAAATTTTACCCTTTGCTACAATCCACACGGAATGGGAGGGAATCATGCTAAGAAAAAATAAGTCAAAAAAAGAAAATACAAGATGGTTTCATTCATATCTATAATATACTAGATGAAATAAATAAACATACAAATCCCAATAAAATTAACAAGACACAGGATTGTGGTTACCGGGGGGAGGAAGGCAGGGAAGGAAACAGAGGAACATGTGGTGGTAAAAGACACTATAGTCTGATAGTGGATATTGTGGCAATAAATCCTGAGATGCAATTTATTTTCTTCAAAAGTTATCATGCATTTTTAAATTTTATTTGCATTATTTTTCTTTTCTGACCACAGCTTTATAATGGATACTTTCAGATGAGATGCCTTTTCAATATCCTAAAATGAATATACCTTGTGAACAAAAGATTTAACAAATACTACTATTAAAAAGGAAAGTCTTACAGTTTTCATTGTACAGAAATCCCAAGGTATTTTAAAGTTTTGCTTCTATCATAAAAAGGATAGATTTATTTATTTCATTCTCTTTTATTGTATTGAGTGCATATAGAAATTTAATGAATATTTCTACAATGATATTTTAGCCTGCTACTTTACTGTATCCATTGATAAATTCTAGTAGACTTTAGATGGAGTTCTTACATACATTACCCTGTCACCTGCAAATAGTAATAGTTTTATGTCCTCCTTTCCAATTTGGAATCCTTCTATTTCTTCTTTTTGCCTAATTGCTCTGGCTAAGACCTCCGGCATGATGTTAAACAGCTGTGGTGAGAGTGGGCTGTCTTGTCTTGTTCCTGACCTTAGAGGAAACACTCACACCATTTAGTATGATATTAGCAGTGTGTTCATCATATATGGCTTTCATTATATTGAAGAATATCCTTCTATCCTCATTTTATGTAGTTTTTTAATCAGAAAATGAATGTTGAACCTTTTCCAAAGCTTTAACTGTATCTATTGCTATGACCATGTGATTTTTCTCCTTGTTATTGTTGATGCAATGTATCATATTAATAAATAAATTTTCATATTTTGAGCCAATTTTGCATCCCCAGATGTAATAATTTTTGCATGTTTGTTCATAATGGTATTGGTCTGTAATTTTCTTTCTTGGTGATATCTTCATAAGTTTTTGATATCAGTTTAATGTTAGCATTTGGAAGCATTCTCTTTTCTTCAATTATTTGGAAAAATTTGAGGAAAATAGGCAGTGATTCTCTGATTTTTTGTTAAAACTCAGTAGTAAAGCCATCTGACCCTGGCCTTTTATTTAGAGGGAGACTTTTGATTAACTCTTCAAAGTCCTTGCTTTTGATAGTTCTGTTCAGGTTTTCCATTTCTTCCTTATTCAGTCCTGTTATGCTACATGTTTCTAAAATTCTATCTATGCCCTCAATGTTGTCTAATTTATTGGCATAAAGCTATTCATATTAGTCTCTTGTGAGGTTTTGTATTTCTGTAATATCTATTGTAACTTCTCTCCTTTCATTTCTGATTCTCGTAATGAGGGTTTTCTCTCTTGCTTTTTCAGTGCATCTAGCTCTTTCTTGTCAATTATGTTTATTTTTTTAAACAACCAACTTTTAGTTTCATTGATCTTCTGGATTGCCTTTTTTATTTCTATTTTATTTCTATATGCTAAAATTTACTTCCTTCTATTGTTTTTTGACTTTAATTGTTCTTTTTCTAGTTGCTTTAGGTGAAGGATTATATTGTTTATTTGTATTTGTTTCTTGACGTAGGCCTCAACTTCCTTCATAGTATTACTTTAGCTGCATCCCATAAACTCTGGTGGCTGTGTCTTCTTTCAAATTTATCTCCAAGGACTTTTTAAATTCTACTTCTATTCCTCCTTTACCCAAGAGTCATTCAGAAGCATGTTGCTTAGCTTAAATATATTTCGGAATTTCTAGCTTTCTTTTGACTTCTAGTTTTAAACAATTTTGATCATAGAAGATGCTTGGCATGATTTCAATCTTTGTAAATCTGTTGATACATGTTTTTTCCCAACATATGGTCTATCTTTCAGAATATTCCATGCACACTTGAGAAAAATAAAAATTATACAATCATTGGATGAATTGTTCTGTATATGTCTATTAAACCCATCAGTTCAAATTTGTCATTTAAAGCTGCTGCTTCTCTGTGAATGATCTGCATTGTTGTAAGTGGGTTGTTAAGTCTCCTACAGTTATTGTATTGCTGCTAATGTATCTATTTTGTTAATAAATGCTTTATTATTTTTATGTGCCTTCATTGAGTGAATCTATATTAATAAAAGTTATGTCTTCTTGCTGAATTGATCCATTAATCATTATATAATGTCTATCCCTGTATTCTGTTACCCTCTTTAGTAAGAACTATATTCTATATGGTAGAAGTATGACTGTTCATACTTTTTTATGGTTACAATTTATAAGATTATCCAAAACCATTGACTTTGAGTCTTCTGAATGATGAGTCTCATGGATGCAGCAGAAAGTTGGTCTGTGTTTTTTAATCCATTTAGCCATCAATGTTTTTTGATTGGTAAGTGAAACCAATTGACGTTTAGTGTGATTATTGATATGTGTTTATTGAAAATTTGCTCATTATTTTCTGAGTGTTGTTGCAGACAATACTTTGTGTCTTATATTTTTCTTCTTAGGTAATTTCAAAGCAGTTGTGTTGTGATTGCTTTCCCATTTCATCTTTGTGTTTCTTTTCCCCCTGGAGAAATGTTGCAAAGTTACCCTGGGGTTTACATTACAGTTTCTATGCTTATATCCAGTTTTAACTTGAAAGCAAAGTTACTCCTGAGCTCATTCTAACCATTCATATTTTCACTCTCCTCTTTCCCAATTTTTATATTTTGATGTCTTGCTGCTCTTAAGTGGGTTTTCTGTACCTTTTAGAGGACTTATTTTTAGTATTTTTGTAAAGCTGGTTCATGGTGATAAATCCCTTGCACTACTACTTTTCTAAAATCTTTTTATCATCAGTTATAAGCAATGATCTAGCATGGTAGAATATCCTTGGCTGAAAGTCCTTTTCTTTCAGCACTTTGAATATAGCATGTCATTCCCTTCTGGGCTGTAAAGTTTCAGCTGAGAAATACACTGACCATCTCTTGGAGGCTCTTTTTTATGTAACTCAGTTTTCTCTAAGTGATTTTGAGATTCTCTCCTTATACTGTATTTTGGACATTTTCTCAGTGATGCTCTTTTTCAGATCTGTTTGAGTTTTGTTTGTTTGGAACTCTTTGAGCTTCTTGGTCTAGATCTGTTTCCTTCTTATGCTTAGGGAAATTCTCAGTTATTATTTCTTCAAATACAGTTTCTGCTCCCCCTTTCTCTCTCTTCTCTTTCTGGGACTCAATGATGCAAATGTTGTTCCTACTGATGTTATCCCATAAGTCTTGAATGCTGTCCTGATTTCTTTCCATTTCTTTCTTTAATACTCTGTCTCAATGCATTCCACTACACTATCTTCTATCTTACTTATTCTATTGGAGGTTTCTTCTAGTCTACCATTGAGCACCTCTGCTGTGTTCTTCAGTTCAGTTATTTTGTTCTTTAGTTCCATGAATTTCATTTTGAGTTGTCTCATATCTTTTCTCTCTTTGTTGTGGTTCTCTTTTTTCTCCATTTTTTTCCTGATTTCATTGAGCACGGTTATTGCTGTTTATTTAAATATTAGTCAAGTAATTTGATTAAGTTGGGTTGCTCAGTTCAGCAGCAGAAAGGATCTCTCATAAAGATGCAGACATAGTTCCTCTGCTCAGATGTCTCTGGGTCACTCAGGCCCTCATTTATAGGTATCTCAGCCACTCTTGCGCTGACTGGCTAATGGGGGTGGATTTCCTCCCTCTTGAATGGAAAACTTCCACTTCACTTGAGGACCTCAGGACTGCTCCTGAGCTGGGCAGACCGATGTTAGTGGGGCTGCTCTCACTTCCACTGGGAACTCTTGGGAATTGATCTAGGAAAGTGTTACTCAGAACTGATCCTGGGCTTGGAAGTCTGTAAAGTGCTGGTCAACTCACTCTTCTAGTGATACATTTCCCAGGAATTCAGGGGAACCTAAGGGTTTGCTCCTGGGGTTGGCCCAAGTCATTTGACTTTGGACAAATAACTTCTTTGTGTCTCAATTTCCTTACCTGTTAACAAAAGGATAATATTGGAATCCACTTATATCATAGTGCTTTGTGAAAAATTAGAATGAGCTATAGGAAGCTTGGTATTGCATGAAGATATATGGGAGTCTCAGCTCAGATACAATGAGAGTCTCTTAGAAATAGGAACACATACATAGAGTCATACAGATACAGGAAACACAGAGAAAGAATATTTAGATAAGAGCGAAAGCAGATCTCTGAGTCCCACCCCCTAAATTCAAGAGATATAAATAAAGAGAAAGCCAGTTATCAAAGAGATTCAGGTAAAAACAGAATGACTTCATCTTAGTGAACAAATCAGACTTGCAAATGCTTTTAATCTGGGGTGGGGAATTATGTTAATTATTTGGTATTTTTCAGCTCCTGGATCCCTTGGCATAAATGCTACTCAGCTGGTCATGCACTTCCAATGGGACTATCCCTGAAGAGTCCTATTTTTGCAGAGTAATAATGACCTTTGTCAACATTTCTGTTCAGAATGTAAACATGTCACACTGGTCAGAAATATTATTAAGTGTGGCTCTTTTGTATCTGACTCTGGAGAAAATGTACAGGAATTGGAAGTTAACTGTAAAGTATGTTTTATGAAAATATTAATGGATCTTTAAAAAGCTTAAAGTTTTGGTGTTACTTTGATTACACTTCCTGACAAGATAATGATGGGTAACAGCAGT
>RJWH01008191.1:0-32812 GCA_004363575.1 Solenodon paradoxus
GTAATATTGACTAATTTAGATAACTCATACTGGTAGAATCATGAAGTACTGATCCTGTGAAATGTTGCCCTTAGAATAAGGTCTTCCAGATTCACCTATGTTGTGGAAAATGGCACTGTTTCCTTCTTTGTAAGGTCTTAATTATATTCTGTTGCATGTATATGCTACAGTTTCTTTATTAATCGGTAGATGAACATTTGGTTTGCTTCCAAATATCAGCTATTGAGAATAGCCCATGACAAACATAAGAATGCTGACATATCTTTGAAATCTTAATTTCAAAACTTTTGGATATATATCCAGAAATAGGATTGCTAGATAACATCATGGCTCTATTTTTAATTTTTAAGTCATTACCAAAGATTCTGAACATTTTACAGTTCCAGCAACAACGTTAGGAGTTCTAATGTCTCCACAACCTTGCCAACCCTTGTTATCTTTGTTTTTCAAATAATAGACATCTTGATAGTCCAATTAACCAATTTGTACACCCACCAACCAACATGTATAATGGTTCTCTTTCCTCAGTGTCTTGTCAACAGTAGTTTCTAGTCCTTAGAGTAATAGACACCATGGGTAAAATCAGTTATAAATTGCTCATTGGAAATTCCTGACTCCCTGAAGTTCATTGCATCCCCACTCTCCAACAACTGGAGGGCGACTTCTTGGCTTATACCCTCGACAATTGCAATTAGGAGAGAACAGCGCATACTCAGAAAAATCCCAATGTTGTTTCCCAAGACAATATTATTTCTGTGCTTTACTTTGTAATATTTTCAAATAGAAGATATTTAAGCTTTCCATGCCCGCTTACCCTGCAATTTGACTTATAACTTTGTATAGCAGCAATATATGCTGCCTCTTTGTATTCAACTGAATAAAACCACTGTATTAACAAACTGGGATGTGGAATTGGTCCAGAAAGCCCCAAACAGTGTCTCTCTGTGACAGATTCCTGATGGAACAGCTTCCCCCAGTGCTCCTCTTGTTACTAAACTTATATAGATCTCCAGGTACTTTCTTCAGTTTAGGGGCTCAATAAACATAGATCCTTAGAGATTGGGGTCTCTTGTGTAATAATTGGCATGGTGAGCAGAATACTGAAGAGAGACCTGCCATAGCGGCCACAATGGACAATGAGAGGAGGAGGAAAGGCTTCTGTGGGAAATCCAGGATGAGCCCCAGAATCAGTGTTGCCAGGAGTGGTTCATATCGCAGATTAATGGGGATGGCAACATGAATATAGGTCACCCTGAAAAATACCATCTCAGTTGGAAGAGTTTCTAACTCACTTAGCTGAAAAGGACCAGTATCAAACATGAAAGGAAGTCGAAGATATAGCTGTGCTTCAGTCATTTGGCTCTTGCTATGGGTCACTTAACCACACCAACAAGCAAGAAGCTGCCTTGCAAAGACAGGTCTTATTCCTGTAAGATGAGTTGAAATTGAAACAAAACACCAAATTTTTCAGACAAATAATAAGGACTTACTGATAAAGAAATTGGAACAATTTGATATAAATCTATAAGAAGTCGCTTGCCATTTTACAAAAATAAAGGATAAACAGCTGAGTAGGGCAGGAGTATATGTAATAGTGGAGTATCCTTCCTGAAATCCCAGTCACTGGGACCCCATAGAGGATTCAGAAAAATCTGAGTAATAATGTTAAAAGATGAAGACCTCTCCTCTGTGTAGCTCATTATAATACAAATGATAAAGACCAACCAAGAGCAACTGAATGCCACTAGAGCACTTGCCTCATCTTCAAAAATGTATGCATACATTATTAAACCTTACATTGATGCAGAACTGGTAGACCTCTGTATCAAGTTCAGACAAAAGGGGAAAGTATACTATCTTGGCTACTATACCTCTGGGATACTGGGACAGATCACATTGTTCTCACTGATTTAGAAAGGGCCAAAATGGCATCTGTCACTGTGCAACCAGCTCTCCAACAGAGCAAGTACGTGGCAGCATAGTCAGATGAGAATGGGTCTCTACCATATTGGATGTTCACTGGGTGTCACCTAACCTAGCATAATGCAGGTGATATTTCTGTGCCTCTTCTCTAGAGGGGTACTATGAAAGAATTACAGTAGTTCTTAAGAGAATTGGGCATGTAACATGCCATTTACTCACAGCCCTTTAAGGAGCCTAATGTAGTGTGGTTCATTGCTAGAATGAAGGATTCTGTTACAATCTGCAACCTCTGGGGTGTATAGCACTCTTCTTGTTTCTATATTGTTCCTTCCAGTGGGATGACCAGTCCAACATGCCACTCAAGGTGCATCTTTTGGAGAAGCAGAGTATATGCAAAAGCAAAGGGGAATCTGCCAGGTAAAAGGGGAAAACATGGTCCTGTAAAGGAGAGAAAAGACAGACCCCTCAAAGTAACCAGAGACCAATGTGTATAGATCTCATCTATGCAGGGTTGGATGGTGACAAAATTGATGGACAGTCAAATACCCTGGTCAATTTTTGTGGAAATTACCAAAGACAAAGAGATTCAGGAAGTTATCTTCCAAAAAGCTGTAGATTAGAGTACCAGAGTGGACCTGCTCTAAGCCAGAACCCTCAACCAATCTTGAGGATGTTATGTAACCATAGTGGACATATTATTATACAACACCTCTGAGGTTATTTTTAAAGCAATTAGAGAATATACTTTACCAGACACATGGTCTAGCAATGGGCTGAAAATATGAATATTGAATGAAAATTTCATCTTCCAACAGGGGTAGCTTTAATTAAGAGATACAATGGCCTGCTAAAGGATGCTCTCAAAACAGCAATATTCATGGAAGGGGTGGGACACTTGCTTTTCCTAGATTCTAAGAATCTTAAATGAATGTCCTTGCCAGGACCACCCACTTTGTTTTTAATTTGTTTCCTGGAGCTTGAGCAACACCATTCATATACAGATAAAAACTGTCATCTCATCTCTCTCGCTCACTCACTCACTCAGTCACTCACTCATTCACTCACTGTGGAGAAAAGAAAACAATCTTCTGATGCCAGCTCCTCTAGACATGCTAACTATGGCATAGTGTGAGACCTATGCCTTAAAATTGAATACTCTGTATATATACATGACAACCAACATAAGATTAGTATAGCACATTAGTGGGAAACCTATGATAACAAATATAAACTATTAATGCCTTGTCTGAGGATGCAGTATCTGCCTAACCCACTTCCCTACCTATGACATGGATATTTTTGTTTTATTATTTAATTGGAATGTTATTATGCTTGCTTATTCTGGGTTGTTCAATTGTTGCTTCAGAGGGTGGGTGCAATGCTTGTTCTGCTCCACTACCTTAGGGGATAGCTGGAAGATGTCATAAAGACTGTAAGGGCAGAAAGTCAGCAGAAAGTCAACTGCCCATAAGGTAATCACATGGCTCAAAGCCCAGACAACTGTGATTAGTAGAGGAGAACTGTACATACTTAGATACACACAAATGTTGTTTTCAAGACAAGATTATTTCTGTAATTTAGCTTGCAATATTTTCAAGGCTTTCTGTGCCTGATCATCTTGCAGTTTAACTTATAAATTAATATATCAGCAATACACTTCTGACTCTTCATATTCAACCATATAAAACCACTATCCTAACAAACTGGGGTGTGAACTTTGGCCAGAGGCCACCTCCAGGGCCTCTCTATGGCAGATTTCTGCCAGAACAGCCCTCTCCAACACTCACCTATAAGTAAATTATGTCTCTATCTGATAGACCTCCAGGTGTCTTCTTAAGTTTAGGAGCTTAGTACAACAGACACTTAAAGATCTGGGTATCTTGTGTAACAGCCATGCTCACAAGTGTGAAGTGATATTCCTTTATTGTTATAATTTTTATTTCCCTAATATCAAGACAGATGAATGTATTTTCATGTGATTGCTGAATATCTGTATGCTTTCTTCTATTCAGATCTCTGACCATGTTTAATTAGATTGTTTGCTTTTCTGTTTCTATATATGCATATATAAAACAATTTTTATATATAAATTTTTTTTGATGTATAATATGAAAATATATCTTCCCATTCAGTTGGATGCATTTTCATTTGGATGAGTTTCTTTCACTTTGTAGAAGCATTTTGGTTTGAGATAGTCCCATTTGTTTATTGTGGTTTTTATTTCCCTTGACATTGGAGTCAGGTTACCAAAGACATCTCTTAGGTGAGTATGAAGGTATACATTCTGTATGTTTTGTTCTATATATTTTAGTTTCAGGTCTTATGTTCAAGTCTTTAACTCATTTTGTATTAATTTTTATTTAGTTTAGTTTTCCTATATTTTATTATTTGCATTTCTATATTCTCTTTAGGATATTGAATTTGCGCTTTAATCAGTATGAGTTTCAAACCAAACGCACCACCAGAATTCCAGTGCCCTTTACCATCACTTTGTTAATTTCTTCCTTCCCTTGTTCTCTCATCCCTCACCAAGTTTTGCTTCTGTGAATTTTGCTGAGATATATCTGTTTCATTTCTTTACATACTTCTCTTTTTATTTCTAGCTTATTTTGCTTAGTATGATCATCTTCAGTTCCATGCAGGTTGTTGCAAAAGTTTTGATTTCATTTTTTTAGTGGTGCATGGAATCACATTGAGTATATATACCACTTTCACTATCTAGTAATCTGTTGACATTCAGTTTGTTTCCATGTCTTATCTATTATGAATTGTGGTGCTATGAACATAAGGATGCATATATTTTTTTCTGATTAGAGTTTTTGGCTTCTCTGAGTTTAATCCCAGAAGTGGAAGTGCTGGATTGAATGACACATTCATATTTATTTTTGAGAAGACTCCAGACTGTTTTCTAAAGAGGCGGAACTAATTTGCATTCCCACCAACAGTGTAAGAGGACTTATTTTTCTCCACACCACCTCCAAAGTTGTTTCTTATCTTTTTGATATAGGACATTCTTAATGGTGTGAGGTGGTATCTCATTATGATTTTTATTTACATTTCTCAGATGATGAATGATGTAGAACATTTTTCATTTGTGTGTATTCGCTAGTAAAATATCTATTCAGATCTTTGCCCATTTTTTGAGTAAGTCATTTGCTTTTTTATTGTTAAGGTGTATGAAGTTTGAATAAGGTATTAGTGATTTAGTAATTGTACAGTTTTCCTAACATAGTTGATTTCTCCACTTTATGTTCTTGACATCTTTGTTGCAAGTTAGTTGTCCATGCATATGAGTCTAATTATAATCCCTCAATTCTGTTCCATTTCTAGTTTTGTTCCATTGATCTGTAAGTCTGTTTTTCTTCCAATACCATGCTTAGTTGATTACTATTGCTCTGTAGTAAAGTTTGAAGTAAGGGAATATGATGCATCTATTTTTATTGCTTTTTCAGAATTCTTTTGCTATTTGGGGCTGTTTTATAACTTCAAATAATTTCATGATTTTTTCATTCCATTTATGTGAAGTATGCAGTTGGAATTCTGATTTCTATTGAATTAAGTCTACACTCTTTTAGACAACATGGCCATATTATCAATGTTAATTTGTCTTTCTGAATTTTTTTCTTCTGTATTTCTTTTCCCAACTTCAACTTCTACTGGATTCTTTGAACGTTTTAGAAAATTTTCATTCATTGAAATTTGCATTATATTTATTTTAATATTTTTCAATTGGTCGTTTTAATGATTACATTATATATGCCTATTTTGTTTCTTTCTGTACAGTTATCTTGCAACTTCAATTGCAACCATATACGTCTTTTATACCATTTTTATATCAGAGTTGTCTCATGTAGAAATTCCATATTCTTGGATTTCCTAGTCATATATAGGTTAAAGAAATTAAGACAAAATTGATATTTTATATTTATCCAAACATCTCACTTTCTTGGTTTTTCTTTTATTCCCCAAGTTCCACTTTTTCCTCTGGTATCATTTCCATTCAACTTGAAAAACTTCTAACATTTTAGTAAAAGAAAACTGAGAGACTGTTAAAAAAGTTTGTTTTCTTTTATCTGAAAATATATTTCATAATCATCATTGATATATATATTTTACTGGTTATAGGATTCTGCTTCAAGAATTTTCTTTTAGCACTTTAAAGATATTTTACTACTATATTTGGCACCATGATTTTTCATAACAAATGCATGGTCATTTTCAAGTCTTTGTTTCTCTATATATGCTGGGGTTTTCTTTTTCTAGCAGTTTTCAACAGTTTTTCTTTGTCCTCAGTTTTAAGCAGTTTGATTATGATGTGTCTGGGAATAAGTTAGTTTAACTAGTTTCAGTCTCCTGGAACCTGTAAATTATCTTTCATTAAATTTGAAATGTTTGCAGTCATTATTTCTTCAAATATTTTTTCTATACTAATTTTTCCTGTCTTTTTCAGACTTCAATTACATAAACACTTGAACATGTGATATCATCCCATGATTCCTAAGTCATTGTTAATGTTTTTTCATCTTTTTTCTCTCTGTAGATTGTATAACTACTGTTGAGTTATATTAAAGTTCATTGATTGTTTTCCTTTCATCACCATACTGCTACTAAATCTATATGTTGCTTTTTTAAAATGTAGATATATAGCTGCTCCAAATGAAAAATTTAGAACTAGCTTCTATTTTCTATACTTGCCTAATTGGAATCCATCCTTGGGCTAAAGTCTCCAGAGGAAATAAGAAAAATATAGAAATTCACCCATATCTGGTCTCTTATACAAATTCTGATTTACCACCAAATCTGATTGTTTTTCAGGTATTTATTTTTAAATTGTTGTTTAGAGATCTTAACTGCAATCAGTAGCAGAGATACAATGTAATGAGTTTACTCCATCTTGCTCAGAACTGCAAGTCAAGACTATATTTTAAAAGTTTAGATCCTACTATACTTTAATGAACTTTATTTGAAATCAGAAAGCATTTTCCTGTCTCTCAGAAAATTTTATAAATTAAAGTCTTCTATTATTGTGTTCTCAAACGTATCGACAACTTTTGTCTTTCCAGGAATATTCCATTTGCTTTTAGATTTGGTTTCATTAACTCATCATTTTTTCTGTGTTCTATTTAATTTATTTCTGCTCTTGTTATTTCCCTCTTTCTGCTTATTTAGGTTCAACTTGTTCTTCAAATCATAGTTTGTTAAGGTGAAGCCTAAGTAATAGATATGCAAGTTTTCTACTTTGCTACTCTGTTTTGATACTCTTAAATTAATCTTAAAGGACTGATTTAACTGCGTTCCACATAGTTTTATACGGTGTGATTTCATTTCCACTGATTACAAAATGCTTTCTAATTTCCCTTGTGGAAATCAGTCCACCATTGACTTATAAGGATGTTATACATTTCTCAATATTTAGGAATTTCCCAGATCTTTCTTACATTGATTTCTAGTTTAATTATTTTATGATCTGAAAAGATTACTCAGATGATATCTGCATTTTAACTTTTGACAATTTATTCTATGACCAAAAAGATGGTTTACATTGATCAATTTTCCATGTGTATTTGGGAAGAATGTATATTCTGTATTTGTCAGGTGAAGTGTACTAAGTTAGGTTAACCTGGTTGAGAGTGATTTTTTTTTTGGATTTTCTTTTTGTCCTTTTTTATAAATATCTTTATTGAAGTAGCATTGCATTATAACATTATATAAGTTTCAGGTATACATCATAATATATCAAAATCTATAGATACTATATTAAGACCTGAAAGTCAACTTCTATTCTTCATCATGCAATTGACCCTTTTTACCTGATTTGTTCATACTTCTCTTGCAGTCTGAGACTATTACTAAAGTTTTAAACAGTTCTAATTTTTTCTCTATTTAAACAATTGCTGAGTGGTGTTACAATCTCTGCTTTTATATGTTGTGTGTGTGTATATGGTTCTCATTTCTGTTTTATTAATTTTTACTTCATATATTTTGGATCTCTGCTATTAGATACATAGATATTTAGGGTTTTCACATTCTCATAATGAATTGATCCCTTTATCAAATCGAATAGCCATTTTACCTAATACTTTTCTCTGAAATGTTCTTTATCTAATATAAATATGGACAGCTTTATTTTGATTAGTGCATCATTATATATTTTTTCATTTATATTTTAGTTTTTATATATTTTAAATGGATTACTTGATGAAGTTGTTACTTCAATATCCTAAAATTAATAATTAATAAAAATAATAATACAAAATTAATGCAAACAAAAATGTAATACAATTGCTAAAAATTAAAAATAAAGTGAATTATAAAAAAAATTTAAAAATGAAGTGGATTAATTTTATATATTATACAAATGACTTAAAGTTTACTGTGATATTGTCTGCTTTTTAATTGGTGTGTTTAGACTGTTTTCCAATGATATTGTATCTCAGCTCACTGTTGCTCCATTAATACCTTTCTGTATAGTTTCTAGTTTTCGTTTTGAATAATTTCTGCCTTTAAGCATTCAAGTTCACTTTACCTTCCTTATCTTCCACTGTGGCTAATTTCTTCCAAAGTTAATACATTTACCATTTCTTATATACTGAATTTTATCTCTAGAATTTCAATTTTGGTGTTTTAATAAGGCTTCCTTATTTCTTTCATCATGCTTGTGTTTTCCTCTACCATTTTTTAAACAGAGTATACAGTTATAATAGTTGGTTTATCGTTATTTTCTACTAATTATATAATCTATTATTTTAATTGTTTTTATAATTGTTTTTTTACTAAACCACGGGATGCATTTTATTGTTTTGTTTGTATGCTTCCAAATTTTCATTTATGGTGGATATTGAAAGTTTTGTTGTTGGGTTCTACATCTTTGCATTCATTAAATATTTGGAGGTTTTGTTCTGGGCTATATTTAAGCTATTTCAGAATGATTTTATTCTTTTGATATTTGCTTTTGTTAGGCAAATCTAAAGTTCCCTTTAGTATGGGTCTAGTTTGTCCCAGTCTGGGGCATTACACTTCTAAGAAATCTCTTATGTTTTCTATGAAATATGAAATTTTCCAGTCTGGACAGTTAGAACGTGAACTATTACTGGTCTTGTGTGAGTTCTGAGGATTCTAATCTTTTCTGATGGTTCTTTCTTTGTCTTTAATAATTGCCTTACAAACTTTAACTTAACAGTATTTAGCCAAAGATTTGAGAGGTCCCTCTACAAATCTCCAGAGCTCTATATGCAATGTTCTTCTCTCAGTGAACTTTCTCCTCTCTGGTAATCTATCCTTCAAATTCTAATGACACTGTTCTCCCTGAAATCTTTCTCCTCAACACAGATAAACTTCCAGGCTGTTTGAGTTCCCATTCCCTTGGCTGTGATCTCTCTACATTCTTCAGACACTGCACATTTTGTCAAATGTCTGAAATCCATTATATGTGTATATAAGTGTGTGTTTATGTAATTTACTGATTTTTGTATATTTTTAGATATTTAAGATGAAAGGGTTAATTCTGATTCTGTTTTTTCATTATGATTATAAGCAGAATTCAGGTGGCCTTTAAGGTGGTGAAATGGAACACTAAGTCAATGTGTCTATTTCTATAGAGCTTCATTGCTTCCTAATCTTATTTGCATGAGATAATTGACCTCTTGGGCCTCAGCTTTTTAATCTGGAAAGTAGCGCTATGAAACTTGTCTAACTCTTCACATAATGAGTTATTTTCATCAGAAATACTTGGCAAATTTGCTATGTAAAACTACTTTTGTAAGCTGTTAACATTAGTAGTAGTCAGTAGTTAACATTCATATAACCAATAAGTCTTACCTAATAGGAATAGTTAGTTTAACATACACCAATCTACTCCTTATAGCATTAGTATATAAACCACAAAGGTAAGAATTACGCATTATTATTGCATCATGGTAAAAAGGAAAATTGATCCTATGAATCTTTCTGTGTGGTAAAAGTTTGATTTTTTAAAAATTTTGGAGTATACAAAAATTAAATACAACACTAATGGACATAATATCCACATATGTGGGTACCTATACAAATACTTTAGTGTAAATTTAATATTGAAAATAAAGAGATATCATATTAAACTAAGTGACTTTTTCCATTAAAATTGTGTTAAATAATGTTTTAGTTACTGACTGCTTTATTAAATATATAGTAATGAATTGACACATTGAAGCTAATAAAATTTAAGCATATTTAAAAGAATTGCTATTGAAATCTGCTTCAGATGTTGTCACTTTATTTTGACATTTATTTTTAGTGACCCTCATTTTACAAAATTCATTCTCACTATTTACCTCCTTTTATAATTGCCAGAATTCACTAATATTAAAAAAACAAATTTCTGTGTCTTCTAAACACAAAGTTGAATAAAGATATTCTATCTATTCTAATAATATGTAAGAACATTCATTATTTGTTTATTGGACTTTTATTATTGAAATACATTTGCACATCTTTTTTGGGAACAAAAAATTTATAGACTGATCTCATTTTGAAAAACTCTTCAAAATCTCTGTAATTAATATTCATACTTTCTAGCTACATTTTAGCTAAATAAATATTCATGGTATAACACAGAAACAAATTCAGGAAGATTTTATGTACATATTTCCCATATACATATATTAGCTGATATACACCTACGAGGACATATACTTCTATAATTACATATCTAATGTCTAAATTCAGAGAATCAATGTTCAAAATACAGCATTGTCAAGTAGATACATCTATTTATTTATTTATCTATTTATTTCATCAATTGTAATACTTAAGTTTTAATGACACTCGTTTTTAACACAAAGTGATAATGTATTAAAAATAACAAAATACCTTTACAATATAAATATCTTCTATGCACTTAGATATCAAAATTCATAACAAAATAAAAAGATCAGTTTTTCAAACAGATAATCAGTAGGATGAGATAAACATCAACAAGGTATTAGTTGGACAATTGGTTTCCTATTGTTTCTAGCTTTTATACAATCCCATATGAATTCACTCAGACAGAAATATAACCACTAATGAATAGTAATATATAGCTTCTCCTGATTACCTAAGTAGCACCTTCATCAGTACATATTTCTTAACTAAATTGTGTTTCTTTTTACATATATAGACCAAAGCAAATTGTTTCAGTGAATCACTTCTCTCTCATTAGTCAGTGAAAGTGTTTCCACTGACATAAGCATTGACCACTAATACCTTTCAATTCACATGTTGGGTTAATACATTTAGAACACAGGCTGCATTTTACTATTGAGGGAAAATTCTATAAAATTTCTCATAGTCACACATTGGAAAAGTGATTGCTAATTATTTATAATATTAAATGATCAATATGTCTCTTGGATTTCACGATAACATGAATTTATCCTAATTAGTTCTCTTAAGACTTTTCATCATTCACATAATTCCTTCTCACCTTATCCTACCTCTACTCTCATCCCACTCCAAGCAAGAATTTTGTTTAGTAGTTAAATTTGTTTAAAAAAACATTAAAGTTACACTTTTTCACTTAAAATAAATATTATTTTTGTGTTTTGTAAACAAATTTATATAAGAATCTTGAATAAGATTCAAGGATAATTTTATCTAGAAGCAAAGAGATGGACTATATGATTCTCAGAACTTTCACTCCAGATTTTACTATAAAGCCTGCAAAATTTAAGGATGAAAAGTGTACATCCTGATCTTTGGAGGTTAGGGGAAGATTCCTCCAAGCATTCTATCTAGTCGTAAGAAAGTAACAATATATAAATATGTACACTTATGTAGTTTTAAAACAATATACACATATTTGATTCATCAAACAGTAAAAATATAAATTTGTCACCGCAAATATTTTACTAAACTAAGAAACTGTTTAATAACTTAAAAGTCTCTAGGGAACAGCCTAAATTTAATAGTCACAGATAAAGCTCCTTCTTTCTTCTTCCATTGATAAAAGAAACCAAAAGCAAATTATTTCTTATAGTACCAACATTATCTTTGGTTCTCTATTTGAGGAACTCTGCTGTAAGTTACTCAATTCTTTATCAAATGTCTCTAAATTGTGATTTATCACTATATGAATATGAATTTTATCTTTATAACTGCTGGAAAGGTTCTGTGCTTAAGTGAATGAATACTGTGAGTTTTTCTTTTCAAGATTATCAGTGAAATGAAAATATCAAATTAAGAGATTGTCATAAAACTTTTATAGGCCACTGAAAATATGTTCTTGGATCTGTAGGGGTCTGGAGACCTGAGAGTGACAGACACTGTCCTTTTATTCTTGTGACATTAACTAGAAAATGTTTATTACTGCCAAATCATAGACGTATTTATGCTTGAAGAACAGGATTAATAATGGCCCTTAATGATTTTGTTGGCACTGAATTTCTCCTGCCTGGTAATATTTCTCACATGAATAGGAGACAAAAGGAGAGAAACTGTCACACAATTAATGAGATTCTGAGTATTTTATCACAATAATATTCCTTGGTGTTACCAAATACTCTCCAGAATTTGATCATGATCATTCAAACAATTGTTAATTTACTGCTAAAATTTAATTCAGGTAACCTGACAACCATTTGCAAAGTGATTATCAAGGTTACCTAGAAACTTTACCTTCAACTGTGTAAGAACAAACGTTGCTACAATACACTTTATAGTTTTGAGAAAAACCCTTTCCTCTCTAAGTCACAGTCTCGAGGCTGCCAATATGCAAATGTATCACCACAGATATTTAAGAAATTAACTCATTTATTTAAATTTATTTATTAAGCATATGTAGAACACATAGCATCATTAATGTATTGTGTTATGAACATAAGTCTTAAAGCAATTTTAAAGAGATCAAGAGTCAAAAGAAAAGAGCTATTCTTCAATAGTGTCCATTACGTCACTTTAAAGTTGAAGGTTAAAAAGTAGGTAATGAAAACCAGGAATAGTATTATTTTGATACTAGTTCCTGATGAAAAAAACTTGAGGATGTTTTCTTTACTTAATACCTTAATACTTAATGTTATTAATGTGTGGATGAATAATTTCTTATAATTAATAAATAGAGGTGTACCAATGAACAACTAAATAAATAAATAATTGTTTCTTTCACACTTTTCCTTCTTTCCTCCTGACTACTTGTCTTCATTCTTACCTGCTTCCTTCATCTCAAAAAATGCACATAGAATATATAAATAAATTATTTTAGTATTGAATCTTGAAATCTGTTTCTAATGGAATTTCACTATTTACATAATTGCTAAAATTTGAATTTTCATAATATTGTCAAATAAGTTTTAAATTCAGTTTAATTTCAGCAGGAAATATTAAGAATGAATAAAGATATAGAAAGTTTTAATAAGATGGTGTTAAAGGACACTAGAACTCTGGCAGTGGGTGTGGTATGAAATGCACACATACTGAGGTGAGGTGTGAATTCAATATCTCAAAAACATGTAGAAATGTAAACAAAAATAATAAAAACAATGAAAACAAAATGATTATTTCATGTTAGAAATGCCCTTGATAATACGAAGATTGTGTCCTCATTTCACAGTCGAATAAACTGAGGGTCGGAGATAATGAAGTTCCAGATTTTACAAACTGTCTTTTGAGAAACGCCTAATGTATATTATAAACTTTAAAAAAAGACAGCAGAAAAGAAAGCAAGGAGGAAAGAAAGGAGGATGGCGGAGAGGAAGAGAAGAAAAGAGGAGAGAGGAGGAAGGGAAGAAGGAAGGGAGGGAGGGAGAAGAAGAAGCATTTATTTATTTGTTTGTTTTATTTTGTTTTTTCCCCAGTCCCAGATCACAAACTCAGGTCCTTGGGTTTTAAACTGTCCACATTGCAGCTGCAGCTCAGCAGCCTGAGCCACCAAGGTATACCCTAAAGTAAGATTTTTAATGTTCCATTTACTTTGTCCAACATCTAGCATGTTATAGAACACATATTTACTAAATAAGTGATTTTGAGAATGATTATACTTAAATATCAACTGAAGGACAACCCTGACTATATTAGTTTGCTAGAGCTCCTATAACAAAGTTCCAAAATTGGGTGTATTAAACAAAAATATATTGTCTCACAGTTCTGAAGGCTAGAAATTTGATATCAAGGTGTTGGTAGGATTGACTCCTTCTGAGGACTGTGCGGGAAAGATCTATTCTAGACTGTTTTCCTGGGTTTGCAGATGTCCAACTTCATGTTCACATTATATTTTCTCTGTATCCATATTTTTCATTTTTTAAAAAGACCACAGTCCTACTAGATTAGAGAACTGCTTCATTCCAGCATTATATCATCTTAAGTTAATGAATTATATAAGCAATTATCCTTTTTAAAAATAAGTTTACATTTTTAAATACAAGAAGTCAGAACTTTATATGTGTGGGGGCACAAATCAACCCATTAACACTGAGTAATTGTTTTTTTCAATAACAAATTAGAGGCTGACCTCCTTTTCAGTCAAAAAGACCAGCAATTCTTGTGTCCCCTGTCCCCACCAGAAATGTCTTTATCCTAATTTTGGGAACCCATAAATATGTTAGTTTCCATGGCACAAGTGAATTAAGGTTTCAGGAAGAATTAAGATTGCTAATCTGCTTACCTTTAAAATAAAGATATCCTTGATTATCTGAGTAGGCCCAGTGTAATAATGAGAACTTTAAATGTGGAATATGGAAACAAAAGAGTGCCAGAGTGACAAAACGTGAGAAAGAATTGATCAGTCATTGCTAGTTTTGAAGATGGAAAGGGGTCAAAAGTCAAGGAATAGGAGAACCTCCACAAGCTGGGGAAGAGAAGGAAATTTATTCTTTCCTAGAGACTTAAAGAAAAACCCTGCTAACACCTAGATTTCAACCCAGTGATAGCTATATCAGACTTCTAACTACCAGAACTAGAAGATAATTAAATGTTTTGTTGTTTTTTTTTAAGGAAAGGTACAGGCAGGAATGAAGGCAAGAAGGCAGACAAGCAGGAAGTGAGAGGAAGAAGAAACATCTTTAATTTCTTCTTATTTAGGTGTTCACACTGGTTGTTTCCCACTGGACCCAGGACTCGAACCCGGGATTACATGGCTTGCTCATTCACTCCGTCACAGGTGATTGATCTAACCACTGCTCCATCATGTGTGCCATTAAATGTTTTGTTTTGTTTTTACATCATAAATTTTGTGATAATTTGTTACAGCAGTGAAAAGAAAGTGAATGCAGTTTCCCTTGAATATATTAGTGACAGTGACCCCGATACATTCATACTCTTCTGCAACATTGTGTTGATAAGGCAAATAATTAGGATAAGTATCATTTCAATGGGAAGGCCATTACTATCACCAAAATAAGTGGATTCACTCAAAGTTTTGCCCAACATATAGATATAGCTATCCTTTCAACGGGACAACACTGACTCAGACTGGGGGAAAGCTGATGTCTAATAACCAGGATAATACTTTGATTACATATTTCTTTATACAAGTGAACACTGGCATAAGGATATTCATGTTTTTTTTCTGTAACTACTAGCTCTTAAAAGTCTAAGTTGTACAGAAGTCATATTTTACTTTACACTAGTGCTTCTCTACTTTCAATGAATGTGAATCTCCTGCGGGTGTTATTAAAATGAAGATCATGATTTATTAGGTCTTGGATGGGTCCAGAGATAGCGCAGTTTCTAAAAAGTTCTTAGATGATGCCCATGCTGCCACTTTAGGGAACAAACTTAGAGTAGCAAGGACTTAATAGATACCAGGAGTAAATTGACTCTACATCACAATCAATACTAAGTTCAAAAATATCTTTGTATACATTAAGTACTACCGTTACAAAAAGAAAAAAATCAAACTGACCTTTAGTAGCTTTTAAATATTCATTGATGATAAAAGTGAGCCTGTTTTAAATTAAATGCCTTATTATTTTAATAACTAACATCCACATTCAAAAATAATTTCATGTTGTCTTAGAATAGTTGAGAATTCTATACCTAATGTAGTATTTTCCATTAATGCAGAATATATTTCTTCTCCCACATTCTACAGTGCCCCATGTCTCTCCCAACTGTTGCTGTGGAGAAGATATCAACACAACAAATGACTGCTCTATGAAAAGCCAAAGATATTTGGAAAATGAGTCTCGCATAATTAGTTTCCTAAATGGTATGGCTGCTTCATAAATAAAAAGCACAACAAGTAAATGAAGTAAACCAAGTAAGAAAGTGTAACGTATAAAGAAACATATTAAAACAATACAGTACTATACCAGAAAACATCACATAGTATAACTTTTAACAAAACCTAGAGAATAATTTCTTTCACTATTGTTTGTTACTTGTCAGTAGGAAATAATAGTGTATGGAGTATACATACCTTCTACCACTGAAGTCACTGGGATCAACACAATGATCCCTTTCTCCTACAACTCAGTCTTTCTGTTAAAAATACATCTCCACTGAGAGAAAAAAAATGTCATTTAAATCAATCTAGGGACAAAGTCACTGAATAAGTGAGAGTATATCATGTCAATTAAATAGTATAGTTAATGTCACAAGGCAATGATATGAGACTTAAAATAAATTGCCCCAACATCAAGGGAAGAAAGTCTAAGAAGATGTTTTCATGAATTTTGACACTCTAACAAATGCCACATTCAAAAACTTTAAGGATCAACACAATTGAATTTTAGTCTAACTATAAAATAGTAGAAAACAGAGAAGTTAGGTCAGCTGCTGTTTTAGATTTATTTTCAGATGATAGATGTAAAGTATAACATTTAATTGATGCAATATAATCTCAATTATTCAGTTTCAATGTTCTGAGATTGATGGCTAATTCAGGCAATTTTGCTACTAGTTGGAAGAAAGATGACTCCATTTGCACAGATAGGTTTCAATGTTTTGTCTTGAAATTTCATGCAAGGTAGAAAGACTTCAGGGTGTAGGTGACAGTTTCTCAATGCACTAAACATTCCAGGTCTCTTCTCATACAGAATGTATATTTCTAGAATTTTCACTATTTACCTCCAAATCAGTATTCCTAATACAGTATAGTCAATGAAAGTGTATTAAGATACCACCAATTTTATGTTTAGTGTTTAGTTAATTATAAAATCAAAATCAACAATTCAAATATTTTAATCTGCTGGGGATTACACTACATAGAAATATAATTCCATTAGAAAGTAAAAAACAATGCTAAAAGCAGAAGTAATTAAAATTTTAAAATGTATTCCATGTCATCTTTTTCACTCAAGACTGACAGAGTATGTTTTAATGTAACAGTTAAAAAATGAAAGTATATGCTATTTGATTCAATTATTCTTTAGAAAGAGTAGCATGTTCATGGAAAACATTGTAATATAAAACACACACTCACATGCATGCACACAAATACACAGAGGGTTCAGAAAATTTAGGTCATCACTAAAGCTCTGTCAAAAATTCATTTCATATTTCATTGTCAAGTATAGTTTGGTTACCAAGAGTCAAACAGACCTAGCTTGACATTCTGACTGACATTTTGTGACTATGTGACCTCATTAAGTCAACTACCTTTAATCTTTTTTCACATTTATGAAATGAGATAACTAAAATTTATATCAAAATGATTTTGTGACGTTCAAATATGATTTTATATGATGCATATACATAAAGCTATCACAATTCCTGAAAATAAATATTAGCATTTATTAATGCTAGACAGGTAATTCACTTCTCTAGATTTCACTTTTTCATATGTAGAAAGAGAGAACTTACTTGCTAGAAATTCCTTTTCCACTCAAACTTAACAATTTTAATAAGAAAATTCAATTTCATCCTCTCATTCAGATATGCATCACAAAATAAGTCTTAAAATACAAATTTCACATTTTTGTTTTTTGTATTTGATTTTAAACTCTCTGAAATGACCAGTATATTCTTAAGCATTAAGTTTTATCTTAGAGTGATCTAACTTTGAAGAGTTTTGTCCATTGATTTACATACAAATGTCTAGGCAAGTCTTAATTATTATGTGGGCTGGTTACAAGCTAAGCATTTTGAGGGGATTCACATTATGTAAGTAACAAAAGCATATATCAAGAAAAAATTATTTTTTGACTCATAGTAAATAACAATTACAATTTGCTTATAATAATTTAGGAAAATGATTTTCAAATTTGAAGCTACCCTCTGGATTACTTTTCACTGATGCTCCTAAACTACAGAACTTGACATTGGAATGGTGCTTCAAAACAAAGCAGGAGTCAAAGCGAAAACTGTAAAAAAAATTCCCTATATTAAACCACCATCACACTTCCTTTAAAGTGAAACTGAGTTTCTTGGATAAAAACAATTTGATCCCCAAAGGGTAGGAAAATGAGAACTGATATGTTATATCAGAGCAGTTATAACAACTATCACAATAATTAACAAAAATTTAAGAGATGTTGAAATGAAAATATCAGTACAAGATATAATACAATGAAGAATGGAAAATTACCTTTTAAGAGAAGATATATGATGTATTTTCATTGAAATATAGAAAAATGAGAAATATGTTAATTTTTCAAATTGGAAAAAATAGAACTTTAGGGATAGTAATGTTCCAAGGTCTTGTTTATGAAGACAGACACTATTTGGAGATCGCAGAGATAATACATAGAATTGTTTGTATTGCCTTTTCTCTGAATCATATTCAGATTTGTTCAATGACTGCAGGGTCCCTTTCCTGACCAATGATGAATAAGTCTTCACATAAATACAGTCTCTCTAGAACACTATTTGCTGGTTTTCCAAGAAATTATTTTCTTACAGAAAATACCATGTATTGATATAATATTTCAAATATTTATTTAGGTGCTGTGGGAAGAGGATAAAGAAGTAAATGACATGGTCCTAACACTTAAGAAGGGGTTTAAAATTCCAGTTCGACAGTCGTCTAAAATACGCACACATGCACACACAAATCAGGCTATAAGAAAATGACATGTGTAAAATGAATGTAGGAGTTCTAGAAAAGGAGAACTTAATAAGGGGTGGGTTAGACTTACAAGGCACCTATGGAGAGATATAACTTGAGTTGATCTTCCAAAGCAAGATTTAAAAAGACAGAAGAAAGGTCTTGTTAGGTGAACTGAATGATAGTGGTACAAAGAGCAAAATTCTGGAGGTAAATTTTTCAGGGGCATTAAGGAGGGTCGTGTACTGAAGAATAATGCAAAATAAAGTTCCTGAGGTATAATGAAACCAGATTATAAAGCTTTTTGAAATCCAAGTGAGTGTGGGCTTGGGACAATAGAAAATAGGGAGTCAGTAATATTTGGAAGAAAAATTACTTGATGAAAGAAATGTTCACAAACGATTAACCTGAAAGGATAAATTAGGGATTTGAGATGCAGTTGAAGGCAGTCTAAGAGTCTTCTGGAATGACTGGATGATGAGTGTTTAGATTATACAAAGAGAGGAATGATAGGAGAGGATTTTCAAAGAAAATTCACCAGTTGATAATTGCTTAACTATGAGGAATAAAGAAAAAATCCTTATTTCTTTGTAAAATAAGTCAGCAGTTCATGAGCAGATAGTGGAGGAGAATTAACAGTATTGTGCAGTTTCTCCACCACGGACAAACAGGCAAGTTGTTCCTCACAGTCTCTGACAACAAAGCCCCTCTCAATGAGGGTGAGTTGGACAAAATCTCTCAAAATAGGATTTGACTTTGGTTGTTCTAGCAGAGACAAGGATTAAAAAAGGGAAATGACTTATCACCAAACTTGAAACAGAGATGAAGGCTCTATAAGAGACTGTTTCAATAAAGAATAAAAGACAAGAAAGGAAAATTCCTTACACTCAGTTTCCACAATGGACCTTACAGTCTCTCTAAAGAGTTTAAGTTCCAAAATCATTGAGTGGCACCCCAAATCAGAGTTCCTTTAAGATACAAAGTTGAATTTATTTGAATTTTTTTTTTCCATTTTTTTATCTCGGTTATTTCTATTCCACAAATAACTCACTGAGTTATTTCCAATATTACAAATCGGATATCTGCAGATTATGAATTTGTTTTCTTACATTCACAAGGTCAATTTTGAGTCTGGATGTATTCACTAGTATACAAAGTAATTGACAGCTCCCTCCCTATCAACTGACAGTAGAAAAATCTCAAGGCCAACTCGCCAAACCTTACCAGATTCGGTCCAGAAAGGGTTTAGCCCCACCCACTAACAGCGAAAAAGAGACGGGGAGGAGGGGAGAGTGGAGAAGCGCCTGCGCAAACTCCAACACTAATCTCGCTAGAACACTCTCCCCATCCAAGTTATTGCGCAGGCGCTGCACCCTCCGCGCGTTTGAGCAGGTCTGTGAGAAATCTGCTGTCCAGTGAAATCTAGAAGTGGTAGAATTCACCACACGCCTTCATTTGGAGGCAAAAGCGCCCCTTTCTTCTACTCCGGGGCCAGAAGCGCATCCTAAAAGTCGCCCTTTTTCGGAGCAAGCTCCTTCGCTCTCTGGCAATACCCACAGTATCGCTCTCCTCAGTTCCTTTCTAACCTCGCGCGACTGCCCGCCTTCGATCAGTAGGTAGAGGCAATTGGCTATCCAAAAGCAGCATCAGTTTATTGGCAGCCTCATTAGGCCTTTCAATCTACGGGCCTCCCACTGTGCAGCATTAGCCCGGTCCCTTGCTTGCCCCTCAGCGCCCTTTACACCCACCGAGGCTGGGTGCTTACCTCGGGCGTGGTGCGGTCACGGAAGGGATCAGAGGAACCCAGATCAGGCCAGTGCTGGGGCAGGCGGATTCACAGAGATTTTTCCTGGGTCTCCACTGCCTTCTCAGACAATGAAATCAGCATGTCCGATCATCAATTCTCATCATGATCGTGACGTCACAAAAGACAGCGGCCAATGGGAAACCGCGATCAGCTCAGGACAGTCCCTGGCCTCAGCCCAGAACCTCAGAGTCGGGAGGAGGAGGGAAAATTGCTTCCTGCAGTGGAGCTGTCTTTTCCCCACACATATCAGCTAAAACAATGGCCAGGTCTCTCTATACCTCTCTACGAATAGCTGTGAAATCCCAGGACCCCAGTAACTATAGTAGTTAAATGCCAGCCATTTGAACAGGTACTGCCTGGCCTTCCAACCTGAGATTAGCACTTAGCAAAATTGTATGCTCCGGAAATCAAATGATCATACACAAAAATAAGTCGTTCGTGGTCAGCGTTCATTTTTGACAGGTAAATATTCAGTGCTACTAACACATCGCGAAGGTGGTCTACAGAGCCATTGTAATTTGTCAGTAAGAACTAGTGTACTCTCACCAGATGACTCTGGCCACTGAGACAAGATATTTAAAACCATGGGTTCTATTGGCCTAACTTCAATCCCTGTTCTGCCCGAATTTCCTTTCGTGATCACCATTATACCATAAAACGAAAACCTCAAGTCTCATGTTACATTAGTTAACATTCTGTTGATAAACTCCCCAAAATGCTGCATGTCATGAGATGTAGAATTCATTTGTTCTATGCTATTATCAAACTTACAAAATCATTTGGAGGATAGGATTGGCACACATTTAAATTCACAGCAATAAAATACAGGATCATGTATTCAGTCATGAATTCAGCAGACAAGTTACTTCATTTACTTTTAGAGACATCAGTGAGATAAGGATAGCTGGAGAAATGCTCTATGTGGCGATCAAAACAAGATTATACTGTAACCCTATTTTAAAATGTTATCTTCTCCACACTCTAAACCTCTATATTTGTTTTATTTTTTCACGATATTATTAGTATCTCATGTACACTATGTATAGTTGTTGAAAATATAAGAACTATGAGGTTATGGGTCTGTTTTGTTTATCATTATAGACCTAACATGTAGAAGAGTCCTGGACAAAACACAGACAAATCAGTAAATGCTTGTTGAAAGAAAGAATGAATGAATGCATGAATGAATGAATGAATGATTGAAAGCCTAAGTTTTCAAGTGATTAGTCAGTTATAAATTTGCAGTTCTAATCCAATTGGGGATAGACTGGAGTGAGAGAGATCAATTAGATAGCTGTATTGGTAATCCAGCTTCCAGATTACTAGAAGGACCTTGGGCCTAGATCAGAGTGGTAAGAACAAATAAAGATAAATGACTTAAAACAAGACATTTCAAAGAAGGAATGATAAGTACCTTCATTATGACATACCTATGATGGATTAACACATTCGTTTAAGTACATACTGCATATATTGAACTGAGTTGGTATGAGATAAAGAGATCAGTATCAGTGTCCTTCATTTTGGAGAATATCTAATTCAACTGACAGGATATGTATGAAATCAATGTATAAGTGTATAAATTAATTCATCTAGCCACTCATTCTTCTTTACTCCCCAAAATCCATATCCAAGTTATCAGTAAATCCTATAGGCTCTACCTTCAAACTATGCCCGAAGTCATAGTATTCAAACATTTCATCCTTCACTATTGTGTAAGTAAAATTTCTATCAATTCTACTTTTAAAGTATTGCAAAAGCATCTTACATAGTTTCCTGTCATCCACTATTTTCTTTCTTTAATATTTTCTCCTAATAATAGTCAAATATTTTATTTTAATTTTATTGAAGGGACATTGAATCATAACATTATATAAGTTTAAGGTGTGCATCATTATAAATTGACACCTGTATATAGACAATAAGTTTACCACCAATAGTCCAATTCTATACATCACAAAATGATTGATCATTTTTACCTGATTTGTCCACCTCAACCTCATTTTCTTATAATAATCATAAATTGAGTCTATAGTCTAAAGGTCTATTTTTATTGATTTGATTCATTTATTTTGTTTGACTTCTTTATATATAACATATAAATGAAATTATATATTTGCCTTTATTCTTCTGATTCTTCTCACAAAAAATACTTTTTAAGGTTGCATCAGATCATATCACTACTGCCAATTGTAATGGCCTCCAAACAATTCCCATTGCATTAACAATAAAATTCCAAATCCTTGCTATGTCTTATTTCCACTATTTGTTTCTGCCCTGGTTCAGTATGCTACACAACTTTTTAAACCCTTCTCTCTTTCTGGAAAGCCTGTTTCCTCTTCAGATACTACACTTGCAATGTCTTCTTGGAAAACTCTTCTTCAAGAGCTACACATTACATTTTTTCAGATTTGTTTATTTATTTATTTGTTTGTTTATTATTGAGCTAACTCTGATCTACAAATTAATACAAGCCCAGGTGTGAGATTTCACCACTCATCAGATACATGATAACACACCATGCCTACCACCAAATTACTAATAGTCCTCCATATCCATTAGACACCCACCACAACTTGCTCTCACCCCGCATCTGCTTCCCCTCTAGTAACCTCAGTTCTTTTGTCAATGTCCAAGGTTTGTTTTTTGTTTTTTCTCTTCCTTTTCTTTGTTTTTTTTTATATTACACATATGAGTGAGATCATCCAGTATTTGTGTTTCTCCTTCTGACTAATTTCACTAAGCTTAGGCCTTCTAGTTCTATCCGTGTTGCCACAAATAACAGGATTTAATATTTTTAGGGTTGCACAGTATTTCACTGTGTATATATACCATATCTTCTTTATCCATTCGTCTGCCCAGTGGGTACACTGCTTTTTCCAGCTTTTGGCTATAATAATAATGCTGCAACTGATGCACGCTGGTGGAGCAGTGGTTAGGTCAATCACCTCCAAGGACACAGACCACATACCCTTGAATTCCAGTCCTGGTTTGGGGAGAAGGGGAGGGGAACAACCAGAGTGAACAACTAAAATGGAAATAAAATAAAAATGCTTCTTCTTCCTCTATTTTCCTGCCTGTATACCTACTCATCTTCATTCCTGCCTGCACCTTTCCTTTAGAAAAAATAAATAAAAATAATGTTGCAACGAACATGGAGTTGCATTTATCGTTGTGGTTTAGTTTTTTTGTGTTTTTTCAGGTAAATATCCAGAAGTGAGATGATCATATGACATTTCCATTATCATTTTTAAGGAATCTGAATACTGCTTTCCATAATGCTCACACCAATTTACACTCCCACCAACACTGGAAAAGAGTTCCTGTTCTCCATATCCTTGCCAACATTTGTTGTTTCCAGTCTTTTGAATAAGAGTCATTCTCACAGATGTGAGGTGATATCTCATTGTTATTTTGATAATAAATTGCACATTTCTTTATTCAGGTTGTCTGCTAAAAGTTACCTCCTTAGATGGGTCTTCATAGTCCTTCATATTGAAAATCACATGAGAAAATCACCATATCCTCTGTTCTCTTACTGTGCTTTATTTTTCTCACATCACTATGGATAATAACACAATTTGATTACTTTTTATTTAGCTTTTTCCCAAGGTCCCAAGCGTAGAACTATACCTGGCATGTAGTAGGCAATCAGGGAGACTTTGTTGAATAATATGGATATAGGAAAGCATAGACTGTGTGGTGCAGGATAGATAATAGGTGTTAACAAAATATATACATACATATATATATATATATTTCTACTACTAAGTCTTAGGTTCCTTAACTCTCTTGCTCACAATTTATCAATTAAAATATGTTTATTAAATTTAAAGATGTAAACAATCTTGGAGGAATAATTTAAGCAAATATAGTAATCAATATTTCAAAAATCTCAAAAGACTCACCACACAAATGTAACAAGATGAAGCTTAGCAGGGCTAAACAACAAGTCTTAGAGGTTTGCCAAAATCAGTTGCACAAGTATAGGATGGGCAATAAATACTTAAAGTTAAAAACTTTATATTTAAAAATTTTATAACTTCATCGTTTTTATTTCAGAGTCTAAGAGTATTTTTGTGCTTTAAATTTTCATTTTTCCTGTTTGAACTTTTCCCATTAATAAACAGTTCATTTTAATAAATAAGCCGTTACTGATATCTGTAATATCTGCCTACATAAGCCTGGAACATAGCTTTTTAAACAATATGACTTGCTAGATTAAAAAACAAAACAAATATGCCAAATAGCATTGAGATTTCCATGTATAAATATGAACATTTCATATAAGTCAATTATATCATAAATATAGTCATTTATGAATTATATTTAGTTCCATAGCCACTATACCTTCCCTTCATCTTCATCACTTATTTTGCCCCAATTGCTTGAACTTCACAATCATAGAACAAAAGAGGCAGCATATTTTTGGCACTTGTCATTTTCCTGGTCAATTTTTGTTGATCTTAGGAACCAACATCAAGCCCATCACCATCCACCAAAACCTCAAAATGACTGTTTTGTAGAGAATGCACCAAAAGATTCAGCCTATAAATCACATGTAAAAAGTAAACTATTGAACATGAAAATCTGAAATAGACACTATGTAAATACTGTAATGATATTTAAAGATATTTTATACATTTAGTTTTTAGCATTGTAACACAGTTTTTATATCTGATGTTATAGAGAACTGAAAACTCACTTCCAAGTCAATGTTATTTCATTGCTTGCTGTTATATTTACAGAATGCTACTGTAAACAAAACAGCTTAATATATTATACACGTATGTTGACTTACCATGATGCACTCCTTAAACCTATATGTTATGATGCAATATTTCCTCAATAAAATTTAAAAAAATAAATAAATGGGTTCATTTAAAAATATTAAAAATGTGAAATGAAACTTAAAATATAGAAATAAAAAGAAAACAGCAAAATATCAATTTTGAATCAGTTATAAACAAATATTTGGAATACAGGGAGGATTTGAGAAGGAAAGACAATTGTTAGAAACAGTCATTTGCCAACTTTTTGAAAAACCACTCTGAACTAAATGATAAAGGATTGAAATGATGATTGTTGAGGCAAATTGAATAGAATAAAACCCATTCAGGCTTTTGGGTTTTGTTACTGTTTCTGTTTTTTTGCCCCCTTTCAGCTGGCGGTGGGTCTCAAACCTGGTTCCACAGCTAACACATTCTGTGCCTTAGCTGCGTGAGTCAGTGGGTGGGACCAACTTACCTGATTTTCTTGCATTGTATTGTCATTACATTTATGGACAAAAAAATAAAGCACAAAAGAAGAAAAGTGAATTACTCAAGGTCAATGTCTCAGTAAATCACTAAATGATATACTTTTGATCAAATAGAGTTGATGATCATTTGAAAATGATTATTAACAATCACGTCATTTTCAGTCTTAATTAGTAGATGAAGGTTTAAGAGCCAAAGTCTCAAAGCTGAATTTATGAATTCAAGGTTAGGTCCAATTCAAGGTAGAGGTAATAATCTGAAACCACTTGAATTGAACAAAGTAGTTGTGGATAGAGCATCCAACAGTCAGAACTAGATAATGACATACAAGTTATAGGTAGTCAGTGAAATATAAAACATCAGATATTTGGTAAAAGTCACATCAGGTAAGATTATACATTCAGGGGTGTCAGGATAGGTTACAGAGATCAATAACTCAGTTAAAGAGATTAAGCATCAAAAACATTCAAAATACTGAGAAATTAACAATCGGGTCTAAGTTGTCAGGCAAAAAGTTGGACAGATTCAAATGCAAAGGTCAAGTTTAAAAGAAAGAAACCAGAGACAAAACAAGATAAAGTCAGGCTTGGCCAACTTTGTTTATTCAATAATCAAGAAAGTGAGTGCTTAGGAGTCAAAATGAATCAAGAAGCAGCAGTCATAGAAGTTTAAAGTACAGAGCATGTATAGACAAAAGGACATATTAACGGCAAGGTGGATCTTGATAAATGAGGGAGATCTTCGACCTGAGAATTGAGCTTTATATGAGCAGAATGGGCCCTGGAAGTGAGATCAAGTAATTGGAAACACCTGGTTGTAGAGACGTATGTGCGGATGGAAAAGTACTATGTTTTAGCAGTTAGATCCTGACAATAAAACCCAAAGGAAAGTATGAAGTGTTTTGGATGTCTTATCAGAGTTGCAACATCTTTCCAACAAACCTAAGCAAGTATTATTATTTCCATTTGAATAAATTCTTCTAAATGGCACATAGAAAAACTATTTGATAATGAAACTGTTCGTAATACTTTTAAAAAACTTTGCACTATTTTATACAACTGACTAGTATTGCACAGATTACACATATTGTATCATCACTTTGTAAGTTTGCCTTATAAATGTTTATTTATATTTTCTTCACTACTCATTTTTTTATTTTATTGAAAGAGCATTGCATCATAACATTGTATAGGTTTAGGATCTGTATAATTCTAATTCAACATATGTATATAATACGTGAAATTTGCCACCAATTATTTATATTCTTAATATTTTTCCATCAAAACAAATTCCCAATCTGCTCCAGAGTACTGATTTCTGCTGTTTCCTAGATTAGTATCCCTTTGTTGTTAAATGTAATTCAGTCTAATTTTATCATCTCAAACTTATTAGATGATGTAATGCACAGGATAGGATATACAATGAGCTTATTTGAATTGTGCTACAGTATAATATATTTTTCCCAGTAGGTATACTACATGAAGACTTTCTATAGATTCCAAAAATATGAATTAATAGATTTAGCAGTACATATTTATAATTAGGATTCATCAATTTAGTATTACAGAGCCTTTTTTCAAAAATATTTAGCATAGCTAATTGACAATCTAAGGCTATGCAGTTGATGCTTATAAAACTCGCCGCTTTGTTCTTCATAACAGAGAATTAAATCTTACGGTCTGATGAAGCAATTTCAAAAACACTGTTCTTTACATCCTTAAAATCTGGAAAACCTGTTACACTGAATGAATGGAAGCTTCCATGGATATGCAATTTTAATGTCATTAAACTTTAATGTAGAGTTTTTTATATCTCTCACTATTTTTAATATTGTCCTTTCTAGGGATAATAGGATAGGAAGATGGGTAGATGAATAATAACAATGTTATGCCATATCTGCTAGCATCTACTTGGGAGAACTGATTGCATATATTTCTTCCCTATTCTCAACTTGATAGGTTGAAGTCAGTCATAGTCAGGGTAGTCACATGATGAAAATTAGAAAGTAGTACAAATCAGAGCATTTTTGTTATCATAGAGCTAGTTTAAACATTTATGAGCATACTACTGAGAGTATAGGGAAATAATTATATGAGGACAGAGGGTGGAGAAATAGTTTGAAGATAATTGGGAGAGAATGGCTGACTTCCTTTTGTTAGTATTAAAACAGGAAATACAGCTGAAAAATGAGTTCTTGTTTAGAAGAGAATTTCATAGTATCTGTGTCTTACAAATTCACTTTTCTAATTTAAAATAGAATAATTTGACAAGTAACTGAACTCCAATTCACTCTTGAAACATTACTACTAAGTTATTTGTTAATGATAACCATTTACCTTATGCTAAGTTTTGCCTCTAACTTTTTTTTAAAGGAACACCAATATCATTAATATAAAGCCAGGGAAAACAGATATGCCTTCTAATTAAGTTGATTGGCTGATTTGAATGGGATAAATTGGCAGAGGATGATGGTCCAAGCTTTAAATTTAATCTGCTCCTGGTAAGGGTTACATCAAATGGCTCAGGATTTTGACTGAAAATCTAAGCAAGATATAGAATTCAGTGGTCAGAAATGGAGGCAGGAGATTCAGGAGAAACAGATGAAACAAAGGTGGTTGCTAAAATAATGCACAAAATATTATGGAACTTAAAGTAATGCTTGTCTAATGTGGGTGTCAATATTGCAACAGGCCAGAACCCCTGTTTTAGAGACACATAGATTATCAGTGCCTTCATCCCCTATCTGGATATATTAATGTTCATTCCATCATTAATTATAATAGCTTATATATGAAAATCAATCTAAGTGACCATTGACAGATGACTGGATAAAGAAGTTTATATATATATATGTAAATATATATATGTATGCAAAGCAGCACACAATGGAATACTACTCAGATGGGAAAAAGATGAAATCCTGCCATTTGCAACAATATGGATGTATATAGAGGGGAATAAGATAAAATAAATAAATCAGAGGAAGAAACACAATCACAGAGTTTGACTTCACTCATATATGATAAAGAAAACATATGAATGTCCTACATAAACCAAAAGTAAATTTTTAGTCTTTAAGAGAAATTAGTGATTATTAGAAAGGAAGGGTTATTAGAAGTGGAAGTAAATTGGATAAAAAATATCAGTTGTATGGTGAAAAGAGAAATTTCACTTTTTAGTGATGAACATATTATAGTATATATAGATGTTGATTTATTTTTATTTTTTAAAGTAAAGATGCAGGCAGGAATGAAGGAATGAAGGAAATCAGAGGCATAGATACAGAAAGAAGAGAAAGAAGCACTTATTTTATTTGATTTAGTTGTTCATCTTGATTGTTCCCACAACCCCAGGATGTATGGGGACTGTGCTCAACCACTATTCCACGAGGGCATCACAGATACTGATTTATAATGGTGCATACCTGAAAACTAGATAATGTTATGATGAAATGTTGCCTCAACATGTTTTTCAATTTTTAAAGATTTTATGTATGAGCAAGCATCATCATTGATATTTTAATACTGTGAAAATATTTTAGAACTATAGAGTTGTCAGGTATCACAAGCATTCACCTAGTCAACCCCTCATTCTAAATAAACCTGTTCCTAAGCAACATCATTGTAATATTTTAATCTATATGTCATGATCAATAAGCTATTAAGACATAATATACACAAATAATTAGTATGGTAACAAAGTAATACTTAAAAAATAAGACACTTGTAAAACATTTTAAAACTCAGATCTAATCTATATTTATTAAACTCCCACAATATTGAAAAATGTACTCGATATATTCCTATATGTCATCACATTTAATCTTAAGGAGAGGAAGGAGTTAGCTCTGTTTTACAGATGAGAATATGAAGTATATATAACCATTTTTTACTGATCATGATAAAGCAAAAATTGAAAACTTTTTAAATGACTTTAATTGGTATAAGTTTTGTATAGTCAGAGACTACTTTCCACAGACAGCACTTTGAAAAGCAAAACCCACATTTTACCACTTCTATTCCCTTTCACTCATACGACACCAAATAATGAAAATAATTGTCCTTTTATTGAGTTATAATCTTATACCATATAATAAATTCTTAACATATATTCTCCCCTTTTGAATTCCATAATACTATGAAAGATTATTATCCCTATTTTCAAAAGAGTGAACAAGTTCAAATAAGTTTACATTAAAAATTTTGTATGTGATAAAACCAGGATTCAAACTTAGTTGTTCCTGACTTCAAAGGTCATCATTCATAAGCACTTTTCTATATTACTTTCTAGGCATGTTATACTCAAATTACTTAAAGATGTTCTACTGGAGAAATTTGATTATGATCTGGATAACAGATGACACAGAACAATCATTTTGTGTAGGTATGATATTAAAAGTGATTATATAAGAAAATGTCCATTAAGAAATATGTCTCAAAGAAATATGCAGAGGTGAAAAGATATGATATCTGGATCTTGTTTTGAAACATTTCATCAGAAGAAAAAGTTTAGATAAAATAAATGTGGCAAAATATTGTTCAATCTAAGTATGGATATTTGGGGAATTCATCACTCACTACATTGGTTTATACCTAGTATTTGTAAAATTATTATTTTCAAAGAGGTCATGAAGCCTTGTTTATATAAATTGTAGAGCTATAATTAATGAATAGAAGTTATAAGAAGACTAACTTAAGACCTTTAGAAGGAAACACCTTGCCCAGACTTAATTTCCCTTATGTGACTATTGTGTATATTATATTATATATTTGTTTTCTTTGGCTTTTTCTACTAGGTTATAAGTTCCATGAAGAAAAGTCTGCAATCCTGTTTATCGCTATCTTCCAAGAAGCTGTAATAGTGTGTGGTACATAGTAGCACTCAATTAATATTTGTTAAGTAAATGAACAAATAAACAAAAGGCTATCTATAATCAATTGTGCATTTTCTGCCATAATGCAAGGGAAAATAATGCATAAGATTCATTACTATATGTTCATATCTGAAAACGTAACTTGGTAGCTCACGAAGAGATTCCTGTGATGACCAGGTGATGGTAGTTTGAAGTGGCCCATGTGTCAGGAGTTTATAGTTGGTTTAAATAATACATTACTTATTCCATTATGAAGAATAGTTAGACAATGGGGATCACTAAATACCTTTCATCTTAAATAGGGACTGCATTGACCAAAACTTTAGAATCTCAGATAGTCTGAAGACTCTAGAATTATTTGAAGTCACAGGAAGGTTGGTAAAATGTTTGCAGTTCTCTCGTTCCAGACAAATTGAGATCCTTACACACAGGTCACAGCTATATATTTGTCACCTAGTTCTGGGCCCTGGAATTACATTCTCTTTTAGCTTTTTTTCATCCTGTTCCAGAGAAAAGAAAGAAAAACAAGTTTCTAAATAGCTATCTGATACTATTTTAATGCTAATGTGTACTTCACCAATAGCATATCCACCTATTTATTGGATGAATGTGATAAGAGAATTAGTAAGCACTGAGACCATGAAAGGGATAGAAGATGAAGAAGGGTGGGGATATTACAAAAAAAAAGGTTGAAGCAAAAAATAAATTTTACTTATAACCCAGTATGTGGCATGATTATAGAGGCACTGTGTAATTGTATTCTATTTATTTTAATTTTTACTTTGGTAATTTTTATTTACAAAACAATGAAATTCCATATGTGCAGATTCTCTGTTCATCAAACAAATGACAACACTCCATTTCCACCAGTAAATTACAAAATGCTCTTCAATACTGTTCGTTGGGTCCCCATCAACACTTCCTCCCATACCACCGCATTCTCCACTGGCAAACTCAGCTCAATAGTCAATGTCCAAGGGTTGGTTTTTGTTTTGTCTGTTTGTTTCCTTGTTTCTATGTATTTCACATATGAATGAGATCATATGGTATTTGTATTCCTGATTTTGATTTATTTAACTTAGCAAGACCCCATCTAGTTGCATCCATATCCATCTCACAAAAGACAGAATTTCATCTTTAGGAGGACTGAGTAGCAAATCCATATTATATATGTGTGTGTGTGTATCCACTTTTTCTTTATCCATTTATCTGATGACAACCTTAGTTGTTTCCAATTTTTGGCTATTAAGAAATAATGAAATAAATACAGGAGTGCATTTATCTTTATGAAGTAGTGTTTATAGTTTTTGGGATAAAAACCAAGAAGTGGGATTATGGGATCAAATGGAATTTCAGTTTTCAATTTTTTAAGGACTCTCCCTACTGCTTTTCATAAAAATCATACCAATTTAAATTCCCATCAACAGTGTAAAGGGTTCCTTTTTCTCAACGCACTTGCTGAAACTGTTTGCTCTAATATTTTGGATAATAGCCATTCTCACAGATGAAAAGTGATGCCTAGTTGTTTTGATTTACAATTCCCTAGTAGCAAGACAGGAAGAACGTCTTTTCATGTACTTGTTGGACATCTGTATACCTTCTTTAAAGAAATGTCTATTACATACTTCTGCCCATTTTTATTAGGTTGGTTTTCTGCTGTTGAGTTTTATGAATTCTTTATATATTTTGTATGTTAAATCCTTGTCAGATGTATAATGTGCAAATAAATTATTAGTTAATAAAGTGCCTTTTTCTTTTGGTGATAGCTTCTTTTGCTGTGTAGAGGTTTTTCAGTTTGATGCAATCCCATTTATGTACTTTTGTTTTTATTTCCTTGCCTCTGGAATTGATTTCCTGAAGACGTCTCTAAGGCTGATGCCATAAACAGTATTGCCTAAGTTTTTTCTAAGTATTCTGTGGCTGCTGGTTTAAAATCCAAGTCATTAATACATTTTGAATTTTGTGTAAGGTGGTAGAGATTGGTCTAGATTCATTATTTTGCATGTGACTCTCCA